>CM045931.1:10968957-10988957 GCA_025177825.1 Aechmea fasciata | reverse complement strand
CTCGCGCCCGCACGCCCACGTCGCTCCCCGCGCTCACTTAAACGAGGTATGATTTTTTTTCTTTTTTGTTATTACAACTATAAAACAGATCTACAACTTTATCTTTGTTTATTTTATTGGTTTGATTTTTTCTGTTTTTCAGATTTTGTTTGTTTGTTTGTTTTTTAAAAATTCAAAAGTCTGCAAATTTGAAAGGAAAAAAAGTGCCTTCAAAACTATATCTATGGTTAGCCTTTTTTTTTCCTGGCATAGAAGGCATTTTTTTTTAAAAAAAACGGAGAGTTATTAGTTTTTAAAAATTTGTCTATTTGTTGTAGTAGTCTTATTTTATTTAGATCTATTCACTTTCGCTAACAATTTTCTCTGAACCAAATCCTACTAATTGCATCTTCAAAAATGCCTTGAAAAAAAACTGAAATGGTCAGCTTTTTTTTTTTTTTTTAAGCAGGGAAGGCATTTTTTTAAAAAAAAAAACTGAGAATTATTAGTTTTTAAAAATTTGATTATTTGTTGTAGTAGTCTTATTTTATTTAGATCTATTCACTTTCTCTAATAATTTTCTCTTAACCAAATCCTGCTAATTGCATCTTTTACGTTGAAAGTGAATAGAAAAATCTTGCTAATCTGAAAAAATCATGCAGGATCCACACACACACACAAAAAAAAAAATGCTGAATCAAATAAATAGTTTAGTTATAATTGTGATACGTTTACCATTTGTTGTAGGTTATTGATGGCAAGTTCTCCTGAAGATGGGCCAGTTTTGTGCAAATGTAACGAGATAGCCATGATTCGATCTTCACAACAAGCTAGAAGTAAAGGAAGACAGTTTTACGGTTGTCGCAAATATGGAAAGAATAATGAAAATTATTGTGACTTTTTCATGTGGTGTGATAAGAAATCAATGATATTTAAAGAATATTTGGAAGGGGGAAATTCAAATCTCTCACAGTTGAAGAAAAGTTCAGCGTTTGAATCAGCAGCACTTTCTCCAAAACAAACAAATGAAAAGATACTTCAAACTATAAATTACAACATCTCCATCTTGTCTGAGCAAATAGAGGACTTGAAAACTAAAGTTGCGGAAGTTTCTACAAGGATAACTACATTGAGGGAAAGAATCGAAACAGAAAGAATGATATTTATTGTATTTATTTTAGCAATTTTGTGTGTTAAAATTTTATTCTCTTAGGAAGCAAAAAAATTGTATGAAAAAAATGTTTGTTGCTATTTCAATATATAGTATTGACCTCTAATGACCGCGGGCTTTTCATTAGTTTACCACTTTGTTTTAATTGTTATGGATCTCAACAGGCACAATATTACCACTAAGAAGAGGCACAATATTGTTTTAAGTTAGATATTTGTACACACGTGTATACCAATACACCTGTGATACATAGAGTGAGAGAGCAAAGAAAATGTCACGCCCCGGGGTTAATAAGTAAGTGAAAATACAGCGGAATTTTTTTTTTTTGAAAACCCGGCCCCAAGGTATGCCAGATCCGCCACAAATACAGGGAGTCCACTGTACACACGGACAGAGTATCCCCTGTATTTGCACGGCGTCGCACATGTACAGAGTGTAGTAAACTACCAGGAAAGAACCACATACTAAATGAATATAACACAGCTATTATTATTCATTCAACCATTCACACAGGTTCACAACTAAGAGATGTATAAGCTGATGACATAGTAAGAAAACCTTTGAAATCTGTTCCCACAAGGAAACCCATTCTTTTAAAAACACGCTACCACGAGGGGTAGAAAACCATTTTATCACATAAAATCCATATTCTTATTACATTATAAAACCAACTAAACATCTCCTAATCCAAAAGTAAGAACTGAACTGAACCATAAAAAGTCTAAGTCATGCAAAGGTAGGGATAAAGAAATAACCAACGAAGGGACGGAGCTATGTCGCGAACTAGACTCGCTCCTCACCAGCTGTCCCACTAACTCCTGCAACGTCACCTGAAAAAGAAGGCGAGGGGTGAGAACATGTAAACATGTCTCCCCCTCCCAGTGGATACCTCGCGGAGATAGACACAAAAGGAGATAATAGTAGTACAGTAGCTATGATAAACAAATAAACGGGAGAGATATAAATAGATATGAAACAACATCTACTGTAAGTATGCGTCAACGGTACGAAAGTACAAAAATACCCAATCTGTAAACTGCCCTATTGGTCCGCAGACCTCAGGCCTATGCCCACTGCCACTCTACCTGTGTGCAACCCGATCGATCACTGGGCCCCCAGTGGCATATAACCCACTCTAGGGCTCACGGGTTGGCAAGTCCAATGACCAGTCCCAAACCACTTTTCCGGAAAAGAACACCCTCTTGCGGTGGCCAAACCGCTGGTGTTCGTGAGATGCGTGTGTCTCTCGGGCGATCGATGCTGATATGCTCAATAGCCAAACGTCGGCAACCAGTCGACAATCCTGCCTCTCAGGGCGTACTGACCGTATAGGTCGTCAAACTGTAAGGAAGTACCAGAACCGACCACTCAGGTCAACTAGGATGGAACAACTCAACATCCTCTCAACTGTATGCGAGTACTACTCAAGGAAACACAAGAACTGACCACTCAGGTCAACTAGGATGGAACAACTCAACATCCTCTCAACTGTATGCAAGTACTACTGAAGGAAACACGAGAACTGACCAACCGAACAATAATGTCACTGAGTATACTGAAGTAAACTGACCGAACAAGTCATAGATGTCATAGGCTGACAAGAAATAATCTACTCTACTCCTACACATGATACTAAACATGAAAACACTGAGTAGAGTAATACTGTAACATTCAGGTGCAAGATATATCGAGGATAAACGATATAAACAGTAAGGGTGGAAGGAACGTCACCAGCGTGTACCACTGTACAGACGTCGGATCGAAGTACCCACCTGTACGACTGTAGATCTGATCTGTCGACTGTGGAGACGAAGCAACTGGACCTACGAAAAGGTCCACCGGGTTAGCATCTAACCCACCAACACAAGTACTACTACTCACAAACTAATCCCACGGAGATTGGTTTTCCGAGACCAATTACCGTAACTCGCTGGAAGTCCCGTAAACCGCACCGGGACTCCGCCGGGACCCACGAACTATCCCGAAACTCACCGACTCGTGTTACGAGTCACCCGCTGCCACAAAACACTCCGTTTTGGATGTTTTGGCAGCCAACACAAGATAATACCACTATACCCCTATCGACGGATAACAGTACGAACACGGGTTCCCGGAAGTGTCAATTTCGACATCGGAACCCACCGTCGCTCACCCGTCATTTCTGAACTCCAGAAATGACGCGTGTGACCAACCAATAAGGCTCAGCGACAACGCAACAACCCGCGAGGCACCGTCGGAAGAATTCCGAACCGAAAACGCGTTACGTCGGCGGATTTCGCTGCAAAACGCATCGGAAAACAATTTTCGATCTCCACGAGGTTAGGGACCTTGGACGATCAGTCCAGAGGTTATCCACCACCCACGCGTGCTGCCACCAGCAGCGAGAAGGCATACAATTGCATAAAAAACCTTCACGTTACACAAAATCGCATTATTTCATGCGATTTCGGGGGTTTTATGGTCCGACAGAGTAAACCGAAGGTCAAACAGACCGACCAAGACACCTGCTGAAAGGTCTCGGCGTGCCGGAGATCGTGCTCGCCTTTCGGAGTAATCTCGGACACTGTAGAGGGCGCGGGAGCGACACGAAAATCTGAAAACAGCGCGCACTGCACGAAAAATGCGTATATCTCGCTAACCAGGGATCCGCTGACCCTAAATAAGGTGAGCACTGTGATCTTCACTGACAGACGATCACCGTGCTCCCCTCTAGAGGCACCGGAACAGCCTCGGGTCGCCGGAATAGCGCGCGCAAGCAGAAACAGCAGCCAAAAAGGGCCCAAAGAGGACCGACACTGCCGAAACAGCGTATCGGGGTCTCCCCGACAGAAGATAAGGTGAGCACGATGATAAGCGATGTGTCTAGATCATCGTGCTCCCTTCCGTTGGGATCGGGGAGGCCCAGGAAGGTCAGTATAACTAAAAACCCAATAACAGCCCTATTTAAGAGTTTACCGGAGCAGGGTGACCATGGCACGGCCGGCGGCGGCCGGACGGCGGGCGCGCCGGCAAGGGGAGGTTCCCGTAGGTCCAATGTGGTCGGGGCTTGCGTCAACAAAGCGGCGGGAGCGGCGGCGACGGCGGCGACGATGCCCTAGCCGCACAACCCGAGAGGAGCTCGGGCTCGATCCGACTGTGGCGGAGCTCCGGCGGCGGGACCGCCGACGGCCGACGGTGCGATCGGCCAGCGGAGCCGGTGCTCACGCCGGTCGGCGGCGGGAGGCGGCCGCGGCGACGCTGAGCATCCCAAGCCCGCATGGGCTCGGCTCGGCCGGTCACGAGAGTGGTGGCGGCCAATGGGTACGGCGGCGACGACGGTGGCCGGCCGGAAGGTCGGTGGAGATTCCGGGAGGGGGCTCGGCCGTAGGAAGCGGCGGCGCGCGGCGGCGGAGATCGTCCAAGTTTGGCCCGCGCAGATCGCGGGCGGCCGCATGGAGCAACGGCGGCGGCGGCGACTAGCGGAGACGGCGATGACACGCGGAGGTCGCCGGAGACCACGGGAGTACGGCGCGGCCGATTGGAGGCGGCGGCAGCGATGTAATCCGAGGCTCGATCCGTCGTCGGGCTAGATCCGAGCGACCGCGGCGGCGCGCGCGGCGGCGTCCACCGGTGGAGCTCGGAGACGGCGGGGTCGGCGGCGGAGGTCGCCGGGCTCCGAGGAAGGGCGGCTCGGCCGTCCCTACCGGGTGGCGGCGCGCGGTCGCAACCGACCCGTTCGGTCCGTTTCGGGTCGGGCGTCGCAGCCGCCCATGGCGCGCGGCGGCGCGGCGGCGCCGACGGCGGTAGGCGGCGGCCGACGGCGTAGGCGGCGGAGGAGGTGTCTAGGGCTCCGAGGGTGGCGGCGCGAGGAGGAGGTTGCACCCAGACCTCGACCAAGCTCCAACCCGAGGAGAAGAAAGAGAGAAAGATGGAGAATGAGGTGCTGCAGGGATCTTTCCGACGGCCAGGGGTGGTCACCGGCGGCGGGGGCGTGCGCATGGGTTGCCTGAGAAGATGAGGCGGCTGGGGTTACGTTTGAGGGATATGGAGAGGCTAAGGGATTAGGGTTCCATGGAGAACGTACCCCTAAGTTGCTATATATATATACACAGCACAATTGCACGTAAGCCCTCCAAACCTCAGTATCTAATACTGGGTCCCTCACAGCACGCGTAATTCACGCATACGCACCTCCACGTCCGATTTCATGCGATTCGGCACATAAAATATTGGGACTTTTGCAAAAATACCGATTTGTCCATACCGACCATTACTCGATCAACGCACAATATCCGTAGATCCGTCCGTCCGATTTGTGAACAGATCGTACCAGTGCGATCAGCACGACGAAGACGATAAATCCATGATTTTACTTCGCCTCGATCGGTCACGGATTCGCGATGAATCCATCCTCTCTCCAGCAATCCCATTTGCCAACATTGACCACTCTTCGATCATCTTGTAATATCCGGCGATCCGTTCGTCGGATTTGCAAACGGATCGCGCCATCACGTTCAGCACGTCGAGGACATCGAAACTAGCATTTTGTTTCACTCAATTTGATCTCCGTTTTGCGACGAACCCATCTCTCCATCTTTTCCCGTAATAAACCAACTTATAACATATATGTTTTATATATGCAAAATCGTTCGGGACCCTTTTTCTCGACAACCGTGCATCGGAATTCGATTCCGTCAGTGCCAACGGTTCCAGTATATTGAGCCGTTCGAAACAAGCTATTGGAAGCCTATATTTGGAATCTGGCACGTACCCGAACCTAACTTCTATTCCCGGCTCATCCAGAAAACTGAAGTTACTATTCACTTTAAGTCGAACTTCCGGGTCGCGTAACTTTTCCGTTTTAGCTCGGTTTCGCCCGAAATTTGACGTGTGCTCTTGTAATTAATTTACGCACAATAACGTTTAAAATCAAAGGTCAAATTCCCTCCATATAAAAAGTCGGTTTATTACAGAAAAAGATAATGTTCATGTAGTCATTCCACATTAATTCCCCTCACAAAAATGGATATTGCAAACTTATTCAAATGCTAAATAAAGATGATGAACACCCAGCATATTAAGTTAGATATTTGTACACACATAAGTGTATACCAATATACCCATCATACACGGTGAGAGAGCACAAAGTAATAATCCATGTTTCCATAAAAACAAGAAAGGTCAAGCACAATAATCCTTAACATACATGCACAAACAAAACTTCTCTAGTACAAAAGCTACAATGTATGTGTAGAGACCTGGAAAATTGCACCTGAGGCTTGTCGACAGCCCTAACGAGTGTCGGGACAAGTCCGAGTCGCGTTGGCGCCAAATGGACGCCACACGGACCCTGCGGGAACTTGAGAGCAGCGTGTGTCGCGAAAAATCTGCAAATAGCAGTTTTCACGTGAGCCGCACTCTGCAGTACAAATACGATTTTGTACCGGTACAAGATTGGTTGCTATACCGGTATAACCACCAGGGCTATACCGGTATGGCCCTGCGCAGTTGGGCTCTCGGGTTGCCCGTTTGTACCGGTACAAATGGGATTTTGTACCGGTACAACGTGCAGTATGGTGCAGTTTGACTTTTTGGCCACCTTGTCACATCACCCTCACCTCCCCTTACCTTGCAGCAGAGAAGAGAGAGGGAGTGGACCTCTTCTTCTTCTTCTTCTTCTCCATTTGCTGCTGCTGCTGCTACCCTAGGCGATCAGGGAGGTGGAGGAGCCCAAGAGAGAAGCTCGAGCGACGACGACGACGACGCGCCAACTTGCGATTTCAGTGTGCTTTCGACGACGTGACGCCGCGAGGGAGCCGGGTGCGCGTGCGGGGCTGCTGTCCACGACCTAGCGCCGGACCTAGGTCATTTTCGGAGGTGAGTAGCCCATCGAGTTTCCCTCCGTTGCATTAAATTCCTTGATTTTCGAGCTGCTGCTAGCAGCACCGTCGACCCGCGGAGTTTTGACTTGTACTCGGTGTAGGAGAATCGAAACGCGGCGAAATTTGGGGCATTGGATCCGCGACTGCGAGACGATTCCAACGACACCTTACTTGCTGTATTTGGACAAGGTTTGCCCTGTCGGAACCCTTAATTACTGAGCCGCCGTTTGCGCGCAGAATCTGAAATACTGAGCTGCAGGAATTCTGCGTCGACCGTCGGTGCTTTGGCTAGTACTCCGCGTAGGGAGGTCGGATCGCGACGAAACTTGCGGCGTTGGATTCTTGACTGCGAGACGAAGATTTCGAGACCTTACTCGCTGAATTTGGATAAGGTTAGCTTAGTTAACTTTAAGCTTTTCTCAGCCGCTGTTTTCCGGCAGATTTCGTGAAATCGTGCTTTTGCCTCTTCGCAGCGGGAGACTTCGGACCTCGGCGGATCAGCGAAGGATCACCTTGACCTGGATCACTCCCTTCGCTGCCAGGAGATTGCTATCGAGGTGGGTTTACATCGGGATATTCCTAAGCTTAAATAGTCATCATGTATAGACTCCGGTTCCGTTTAAGTATGCTAATATGTGATAGCTTGAATGCCCGGAATCGATATGAATATCCGAACCTTGGGGCATGCTTAGCAAGTACTTAGTTGTATACATGTTGGACTATGGTTTTGACTTAGGAGCAATCCACGTTTTGGATCGTCTTTAGCCTACACTACCAGATTTAGCTCTATGAGCCGTTCTGTGCCGTATCATCGCCGCGGGGGTGCGATGGATGCTCGGGTAGTGTAGTTGTTTTTATGCTCGCGTGGGGATGCCGAGCTTACTTTCACGAGAGTCTAGTCGTGTTTGGTTGTCGGGCACCGTCGGGGTTTGACGGTGGACCCGAGTGTCTTGTGTGGTTACAGTTTGTACAAAGGGGCACGTGGTGTGTTAGTTCTTGGACCCTGTTTACTTGACTATGCCTGTGAGAGCCAGATTGAGCTCGACAGAGATACGCTTGCATACTCGGTTGGTTCGCGCCCACGAGTGCCGCTCCGGAGTCTGGCTTAGTGCTTTCGCGTTGGTGTCGCTGCGCCCTCGTTGTGGGTTGCTCTCCGCTAGCTACCTCTGGGGTAGTTGTAGTGTTGCTTCGACAGGCGGGACGGGTGCTTTCACAGTCCCTCGTAAGATTGGGTCAGCTTTTACTAGTTCTACAGAGAGTGGTTTAGAGCAGGATAGTATAGGGATTGTTAGCTGTCGAGTGTTTCCAGCTTCTTTTACCTTCTTGCTTACCCTGTAGACTTAGTGGGTGACCGATGTGTTTAGGGCGGTACCCACTGAGGACTACTTGTTTTATAGTAGTTCTCACGCCCTCTTTCTTCCACCGTTGTTGCAGGGCCTTCTGTTGCGGCTGCTGCTCCGTCAGAGTCGGATCGCGGGAAGGGCGTGGCAAGCTAGAGCCTACCCTTCGAGTTCTGTGCTGAGCTAGAGGACTTCTCCTGCAGGTAGTGATAGTTTTTGGTTGGGACGCTTTTGTACATACGATTGAACTCGCCGCGAGTAGTGTTACTTTTGTATCTGCGATTGTATGTATATAAAGTTGTTGTTTTCCTACCTGTTTGTTTTTAGTTATTTCAGCTCTATGCTACTGTTTGTAGCATTGTATGTTTTTACAGTACTACGCTTCGTATACGGAGAAATTCTTTTGTATACGGCGGATTTGTCGCGTGCCGGTGAATATGCAACCCGGGGCGTGATGATTAAGTTGGTATCATAGCTTAGTATTAGGTCGTTGGGACTTAGAAACCTAAGCTGGTTAACCTTAGGAAGGCTTGACGTGAGAGGCGTGATTTAACGCGAAAGTCATTGATTGATTGTTCTAACTCATCCTAGAGTGGAGTGAGTGACTGAAGGAGTGTCTGTTTCGGTCCAGAGAAATTATGTTGGCTGCAGACGACATAATTTCGAGGAGAAACAGGACCGCCTTCGAGACTTTCGATGATTGGGTCGAGTGTTTTTGTATCTGACCTTGTTTCTATGTGTGCAGCTATGCCGCCTCGCAGAGGACGACCGCCGCTACGGGGCCGCGCCCCACCACCACTACCACCACTACCACCCCAGATACCAGAGCAGATGGATCAGGGCACCCGACCTGAGACGGGTGTACCTCCTGTGGTGGAGCGAGCACTCGACACGAGACGAGTGCCCGGTCGAGTTGAGCGCCCGGATAGCCGCACCGACAGAGGCGACGAGGCGGCGGGGCTGTTTTACGCAGATGTGCGAGAGGCTAGTGGCATCTTCGAGTACATCGTCAGGGGCACCAGCCCAGCCTACTCCGCCATCCCCTACTCCACCCATCGCACCGCCATCGCCGTACCCCCACCGAGAGATACCTCCAGCACTGTGCCATTGGCTAGAGGATCGGATCGCCCGATCGCGGCGGAGCAGAGCGGGTGACCGAGCTTTTGTTTCGTTTCGCCGCCTCGACCCACCGATGTTTGACGGGGTGTGCGCCGAGCCTTAGGTATTGGAGAGTTGGATCCGCGCGATGGAAAGGATATTTGAGGACATGTTCGTCCGGAGGATCGGGACCAGGGTTCATTTGGGGGTCCACCGTTTAGTTGGAGACGCACGGGATCGGTGGACGAGGATGAGGCGCGACCGGGAGTTGTGGCTTCGCAGACGAGTTGGGACGAGTTTTGCGGGATCCGTGCCGCACATATTTTCCAGACGGTGAAGCGAGGATTGAGGAAGATTTGAAGAAGATCCGGCGGGGGATCGCACGGTTCAGAGTACGTTCGGGAGTTTTCGCGGCTCTCGAGCGTGTGCCGCACGTCTGTGACGAGAGTTGAGGCACACCGGGTATATCTATTCGAGCGGGGCTTGAGGCCTGATTTGTACAGGTTCGTTAGGGCGCGGAGGTCGAGGACCCTGGATGCGTCTATCGAGCGACGTTTGAGGAGAGGAGTGAGACGACACTTCGAGAGAGGACTCGGGCCGGCCGAGTCGGACGAAGCGCCCGCCGGATGACGGGGGACAGTCGAGCAGCAGACGTCCGCCGAGGCCTCCACGATCACGCTTTCAGGGTCGTGGGCCCTCGGGGCGTCAGCGTGCCAGGGATACCCGTCAGCGGGGGCAGCCACAGAGGACACAGCAGTGCGTGATCTGTGGAGGACCGCACGCGGCGCGACTATGTGATCAGCGAGAGGGCCGGTGTTTTGGATGTGGACAGCCAGGACACTTTAGGGCAGCTTGCCCGCGAGCAGCATCGTCGGCACCATCGACAGCATCAGCCCATACCGGATCACAGCAGTCGTACGGGACGCCGTCGAGCCACCGTCGTGAGACGGCCGCGACAGACGACGGCGAGCAGCTCCCAGCGGCAGAGTTTATGCAGCTCAGGTGGAGGACTCTTCAGCAGCCGACCGTGTGGTGGCAGGTATCACTTTACTTTCTGGTACTAGAGCACGCACTTTATTTGATACCGGCTCATCGCATTCCTTTATTAGTCGAGCTTTTGCATTATTACATGGTCTAGAGTTAGGGTTGTTGCCTCAGACCCGGGAGATCCAGGTTCCCGACCATGTAGTACGGGTTGTAGAGTGTTGTAGGTCGTGTCCAGTGCAGCTAGACTCGTGGATTTTGGCCGCAGATTTGTTAGTTCTAGGGCAGCTGCATGACTTCGACATAGTGCTTGGCATGGATTGGCTGACGCGGTACTACGCGACGATCGACTGCGGAGAGAGGACGGTGACGCTCCGCGAGCCAGGCCAGGAGGTGTTCACTTTCAGAGGCTGCAGGAGCACGATGTTTGCCGCGTGGATTTCTTCAGCGAGAGCTCGACAGCTGATGAGTAGAGGATGCACCGCTTTTCTAGCGACGGTTGCAGAGGTACCTACGGCGGCACCGAGACTCGAGGACATCCCTGTAGTTCGCGAGTTTCCGGATGTATTTCCCCCTGAGACGACGACTATGCCGCCGGAGAGGGAGATCGAGTTTGTGATTGATGTAGTCCCGGGAACTGCACCAATCTCGAAGGTACCTTACAGGATGGCACCTGCAGAGCTGAGAGAGTTAAAGGCGCAGCTTCAGGATTTGATGGATAAAGGGTACGTGAGACCCAGTGTATCGCCTTGGGGAGCGCCGGTGTTATTTGTAAAGAAGAAGGATGGTTCACTTAGGTTATGTGTGGATTACCGGGAGCTGAATAAAGTGACCATCAAGAACAAGTATCCGTTGCCGCGCATTGATGATCTGTTCGATCAGCTGCAAGGATCTTGTGTCTTCTCGAAGATTGATCTCCAGTCAGGTTACCACCAGCTGAGGGTGAGGGCCGAGGATGTTTCCAAGACGGCTTTTAGGACTCGACGGCATTACGAGTTTACGTGATGCCATTTGGATTGACGAATGCCCCCGCCGCGTTCATGGATCGATGAACGGGGTGTTTAAGCCGTACTTGGACAGTTTGTAGTAGTCTTCATCGACGACATTCGATATACTCCCGTAGCGACGCGAGCACGAGGAGCACTTGAGGATAGTCTTTGCAGCCTCTGCGAGAGAAGGAGTTGTATGCCAAGTTAAAGAAGTGCGAGTTCTGGTTGCGGGAGGTTACTTTCTTGGGCCACGTGATTTGCGGATGGAGTGGCTCGACGAAGAAGATTGAGGCTATTCGGGATTGGCCCAGGCCGATGACGGCGACCGAGGTGCGGAGCTTCATTGGATTAGCTGGATATTACCGTCGGTTTGTGGAAGGCTTTGCGAAGCTTTCCACACCCCTCACTCGATTGACTCGTAAAGGAATTAAGTTCACCTGGAGTGAGGACTGTCAGAGGAGCTTCGATGAGTTGCGACAGCGGTTGATGTCAGCTCCTATCCTTGCCCTTCCAGTTATGGGGGAAGGATATGTGATCTACAGTGACGCATCACACAGTGGACTAGGGTGTGTGTTGATGCAGCATGGTAGGGTAATTGCTTATGCTTCGCGACAATTAAAGGATTACGAGAAGAATTACCCTACGCATGACTTGGAGCTTGCCGTGTGGTTTTTGCTTTGAAGTTGTGGCGGCACTACTTGTATGGCGAGCACTGTGAGATTTTTACTGATCATAAAAGTCTCAAGTATCTGTTCACCCAAAAGGAGTTGAACCTCAGACAGCGCCGGTGGTTGGAGCTACTGAAGGACTATGATATTAGTATTCAGTATCATCCCGGCAAGGCAAATGTGGTGGCAGATGCGTGGAGCAGGAAGGCAGTGCAGTGCTCGTGTTTGATGATCACGCAGCAGAGGCCGTTACTTGAGGAGCTACAGCGGTTGAGTTTAGAGGTTGTGTCCCCTGGGTCTACTGCAATACTAATGTCAATGGTTTTGCAGCCTACTCTGTTGGATAGGATCCGAGAGAAACAGAGTGGAGACCCACACTTGTTGAGGATTAGAGAGCAGCTGGAGAGGGAACAGGCTGAGGGTTTCACAAAGGATGGACGGGAGTACCGAGGTACAGGACCGACCGTGTGTACCCGTGGATTCGAGATCCGAGCAGACATCTTGAGAGAGGCTCACCGTTCTCCTTATACAAGACATCCCGGTGGAACTAAAATGTATAAGGACTTGAAAGCACGCGTGGAATGGAATGAAAAGAGACATTGGCGATATGTGGCTCGGTTTGACTTGCCAACGGTGAAGGCGAGCATCGGTGCTCGCCGGCAAGCTTGAGTCTGCCCGGTGCCGAGTGGAAATGGGAGCAGATCACGATGGACTTTGTCGTGGGATTACCTAGAGCTCAGGGTGGTTTCGATGCCATTTGGGTGATAGTGGACGATTGACCAAGTCCGCCCACTTCCCACGGTTCGGACCACCACGGTCCAGGGAGAGACTCGCGCAGCTATACCTGGATGAGATTGTCAGGCTGCATGGCGTGCCAGTGTCGATAGTATCAGACAGGGACCCGAGGTTTGTGTCACACTTCTGGAGGAGCTTACAGACAGCCTTGGGTACACAGCTACACTTCAGCACAGCGTTTCACCCACAGACGGATGGTCAGTCAGAGAGGACCATTCAGACGCTAGAGGACATGCTGAGAGCATGCGTCATGGATTTTGGAGGAGGATGGCATCAGCATTTGAGATTAGTTGAGTTTGCGTACAACAACAGCTATCAAGCGAGCATCCAGATGGCTCCGTTTGAGGCGTTGTATGGACGTAGATGTCGATCCCCACAATTTTGGAGTGACGTGGGTGAAAGGAAGACGCTGGGGCCTGAGATTCTGCTAGAGGCTGAGGAAAAGGTGAAGGTAGTTCGACGAAGCGAGAGGAGCTACGCCGATACCGGGAGGCGAGACTTGGAGTTTCGGATTAGCGATCATGTATTTCTTAAAGTCTCGCCGTCCAAAGGGATACGAAGATTTGGAGTGCGTGGAAAGCTCAGTCCACGCTACATTGGCCCTTTTGAGATCTTGGAGCGAGTTGGGCCAGTTGCTTACAGGATTGCTCTACCCCCGCGACTAGTCGGCACTCACGATGTATTCCACGTCTCGGCATTGAGGAAATATGTATTCGATCCCTCTCACGTGATTGACTTCACTCCGCTTGAGCTTGGCGAGGACCTTCGATACGAGGAGCGACCGTTGCGGATTCTTGCTCGCGAGGCGAAAGAATTGCGCAATCGGGTCATACCGTATGTCAAAGTGCGGAGTAATCACGAGGAGCGGGAGGCGACTTGGGAGCCCGAGACGGCGATGAGGGAGGCCTATCCCTACCTGTTCGACGAGCAGAGCTGAGGTACGGTCGAGTTTCGCGGACGAAACTTTTCGTAGTGGGGGAGGATGTAGAGACCTGGAAAATTGCACCTGAGGCTTGTCGACAGCCCTAACGAGTGTCGGGACAAGTCCGAGTCGCGTTGGCGCCAAATGGACGCCACACGGACCCTGCGGGAACTTGAGAGCAGCGTGTGTCGCGAAAAATACGCCAATAGCGAGGTTTTACGTGAGTCGCACTGCAGTACAAATACGATTTTGTACCGGTACAAGATTGGTTGCTATACCGGTCTAACCACCAGGGCTATACCGGTATGGTCCTGCGCAGTTGGGCTCTCGGGTTGCCCGTTTGTACCGGTACAAATGGGATTTTGTACCGGTACAACGTGCAGTATGGTGCAGTTTGACTTTTTGGCCACCTTGTCACATCACCCTCACCTCCCCTTACCTTGCAGCAGAGAAGAGAGAGGGAGTGGACCTCTTCTTCTTCTTCTTCTTCTCCATTTGCTGCTGCTGCTGCTACCCTAGGCGATCAGGGAGGTGGAGGAGCCCAAGAGAGAAGCTCGAGCGACGACGACGACGACGCGCCAACTTGCGATTTCAGTGTGCTTTCGACGACGTGACGCCGCGAGGGAGCCGGGTGCGCGTGCGGGGCTGCTGTCCACGACCTAGCGCCGGACCTAGGTCATTTTCGGAGGTGAGTAGCCCATCGAGTTTCCCTCCGTTGCATTAAATCTCATGATTTTCGAGCTGCTGCTGGCAGCACCGTCGACCCGCGGAGTTTTGACTTGTACTCGGTGTAGGAGAATCGAAACGCGGCGAAATTTGGGGCATTGGATCCGCGACTGCGAGACGATTCCAACGACACCTTACTTGCTGTATTTGGACAAGGTTTGCCCTGTCGGAACCCTTAATTACTGAGCCGCTGTTTGCGCGCAGAATCTGAAATACTGAACTGCAGGAATTCTGCGTCGACCGTCGGTGCTTTGGCTAGTACTCCGCGTAGGGAGGTCGGATCGCGACGAAACTTGCGGCGTTGGATTCTTGACTGCGAGACGAAGATTTCGAGACCTTACTCGCTGAATTTGGATAAGGTTAGCTTAGTTAACTTTAAGCTTTTCTCAGCCGCTGTTTTCCGGCAGATTTCGTGAAATCGTGCTTTTGCCTCTTCGCAGCGGGAGACTTCGGACCTCGGCGGAGCAGCGAAGGATCACCTTGACCTGGGTCACTCCCTTCGCCGCCAGGAGATTGCTATCGAGGTGGGTTTACATCGGGATATTCCTAAGCTTAAATAGTCAACATGTATAGACTCCGGTTTCGTTTAAGTATGCTAATATGTGATAGCTTGAATGCCTGGAATCGATATGAATATCTGAACCTTGGAGCATGCTTAGCAAGTACTTAGTTTTATACATGTTGGACTATGGTTTTGACTTAGGAGAAAACCACGTTTTGGATCGTCATTAGCCTACACTACCAGATTTAGCTCTAGGAGCCGTTCTGTGCCGTATCATCGCCGCGGGGGTGCGATGGATGCTCGGGTAGTGTAGTTGTTTTTATGCTCGCGCTGGGGATGCCGAGCTTACTTTTCAGCAGAGTCTAGTCGTGCTGGTTGTCGGGCACCGTCGGGGGTTTGACGGTGGACCCAGTGTACTGTGTGGTTACAGTTTGTGCCAAGGGGCACGTGGTGTGTTAGTTCTTGGACCCTGTGTACTTGACTATGCCTGTGAGAGCCAGATTGAGTTCGACAGAGATACGCTTGCATACTCGGTTGGTTCGCGCCCACGAGTGCCGCTCCGGAGTCTGGCTTAGTGCTTTCGCGTTGGTGTCGCTGCGCCCTCGTTGTGGGTTGCTCTCCGCTAGCTACCTCTGGGGTAGTTGTAGTGTTGCTTCGACAGGCGGGACGGGTGTTTCACAGTCCCTGGTAAAATTGGGTCGGCTTTTACTAGTTCTACAGAGAGTGGTTTAGAGCAGGATAGTATAGGGATTGTTAGCTGTCGAGTGTTTCCAGCTTCTTTTACCTTCTTGCTTACCCTGTAGACTTAGTGGGTGACCGATGTGTTTAGGGCGGTACCCACTGAGGACTACTTGTTTTATAGTAGTTCTCACGCCCTCTTTCTTCCACCGTTGTTGCAGGGCCTTCTGTTGCGGCTGCTGCTCCGTCAGAGTCGGATCGCGGGAAGGGCGTGGCAAGCTAGAGCCTACCCTTCGAGTTCTGTGCTGAGCTAGAGGACTTCTCCTGCAGGTAGTGATAGTTTTTGGTTGGGACGCTTTTGTACATACAGTTGAACTCGCTGAAGCGAGTAGTGTTACTTTTGTATCTGCGATTGTATGTATATAAAGTTGTTGTTTTCCTACCTGTTTGTTTTTAGTTATTTCAGCTCTATGCTACTGTTTGTAGCATTGTATGTTTTTACAGGTACAGCTACGCTTCGTATACAGGAGAAATTCTTTTGTATACGGCGGATTTGTCGGCGTGCCCGGTGAATATGCAACCCGGGGCGTGACAGTATGCCACCGAATAAGAAATGACAATATGATCATACATAGTAATCCAAAACATACATGCACAAACAAACCTAGCTTCTACAATACAAAATCTCTTTCTTTATATAATCTTCTATTATGCTTTCAAGACTCTTCTTCATCGGTTGCTTGAAAACTCTCACTAGAATTTTCTTCAATAGATAGTGCTCTATCAACAACCTGCAAAATACTATATTTGTTAACATGATGTGATATAGTAAAGGTAGAAACATTTGACAAAGGTAACAAAAAAACTATTTATTATGGTATTGAAACTAAAAATAAAAATTTATCTTACCTCTTTGCATGTCCTAATATTGTGTCCTTTTTTACCACATTGCTTGCAAGTTCTTGACATCCTTGCTTTCTTTTCGACGGGTGGCTTAATCCTTTGGGGTCTTCTTCGTCCTTTACATTGCGAGTGAGGGGGATCTTTAATCGTGTATTGGTTAAGACTTGATTGTGAAATTAGGGTCCTACGAAGATCATTTGAAGTCTCCTCATTTCTTCCTTCCTCAATTTCTATTGTTTGATTAATTGATGTTAGCACATCTACACCTTCTCTAATTATTCGACATGCATTTTCATATGCCTTAAGACTTTTAGATCCTTCAAAAATAAATTTTTGTGCCTCCAATGCAAGTGAATCAAATCTTCGAGACCGACAAAATAAGGACCCATCACTCAATTCTAGAGAATTAGTGGATGTTCCTTTTTTGGCATTCTTAGTCCACCTTTTTAGAACATACCTAGGAGGGATACTATACATTTCAATATGATGCATCACTTTAAGTGCATGAGCACACAAGAGACCGTAAAATTCAAACAACTTACAAGTACAAGATACTATATCTTCGGATCTTACAACTGTGATAGTATATGTGCACATTCGTTGTCTTGACGTCGAAGGTTGTGAAATCGAGCTAATCTTGTACAACTTGTCTTTTTCTAATTCAACCAACTTATAACCTGTTGTAGCCCTTAGTTGAGCCTTAAATTTTGAAAAAATTGTCCTTGTATATATGGAGCGTGCATCTTTCTCAATTGGATCATCTGACTATAAAGTAGGCTCTCCATCCTTTGTCATGAAATCCTCCATGTCCTCTCGCTCATATTGGTTGTTTGACATTTTTTCAAACTGAGTGACAAATTTAAATATTGATGTATGTGAATCCAACCATATTTTTGCCACAGCATTCATACTTTCACTACGCTGTGAAGTGGACATATTCGCAAAAAAAGTATCACGAAAATACACAGGAATCCATTGATACCGAATATTCCATAACAATTGAAGGTGTTTATTTTCATGCAATTGATACTTATCAAGCATTATTGTCCATGCATTCTCAAATTCCCCCACAGTTAAGCTATTATTTATGCATTCCTTTAAATTATTTTCAAAGCCATCTCTGGAGCTATATAACACATTGAAATGTTCTTTTGCTTTTCTCATAACATGCCATTGACAACACCTATGAACGGTAGTTGGAAAGACTATCTCAATAGCTTTCTTCATAGCAGGATCTTGGTCAGTAATAATAGCTTTCGGATGTTTACCATACATGGCCTTTATCCATGTTTCAAACAACCAACAAAATGTATTAGCAGTCTCATCCCTAATAAGAGCACACCCAAAAAAAATAGACTGAAAATGATGATTAACCCCTATAAAGGGAGCAAATGGCATACTATATTTGTTCGTCATATAAGTTGTGTCGAAAGTGATAACATCACCAATGTAACATACCGAAACTCGGTAAAAAGAAACTGAACTTTAACCAAATTGGCTAAAGCGCGCGAATGAATAATTGGACAAGTTCCAATTACCATTCCAAATATCTTGGAAGGGTTAAAAGAAGGTTTAAAAGAGTTATGAAGGTTTTGGCGTTACTCGGCGCGAACTAGAGTCGAAACGACGCGAAAAACCAAGTCTGGGCAGTTTATACCGGTACAAGAACAATTCTGTACCGGTATAGCAACTTTTACCGAAAGAAGGGAGCTCTCAGGTTTGGGGTCTTTTGGGCTTGTACCGGTACAGACCCGATTTTGTACCGGTACAAGTGCTACGAAACCGAGAGACAGCTCTCGGGTTTGCCTCTGGAGCAGTTTATACCGGTACAAAATAGGCCTTGTACCGGTACAAACAGGTCTGGCAGCAGCTTTTGGACTGCTTCGCAAAAAAAGGAAATTGAGGACCTAAGTGCAATTGTTACAATACAATACACTCCCAAACACCCCTCTCTTCACAGCCACTTCACCAAACACCCTCTCCCTCATATTGCTCTCTCTCTCTCTCTCTCTCTAGAACTCACCTCCTAGAGCTTGGAGAAGAAGGAGAAGGAGCTAGGAGGAGCATTTTTGGTGGCTTTGGTGGTTCTAGAAGCTCTCCTACAAGGTGGACCTTGGGTTAGCTTTGGGCAAATGTGAGTTCATGCAAACCTAAACCTAGGGTTTGGGATTTCTCTTTAGGTTTTCGGATTTAGGAGTCTCTACAAGTGTAGAAACACCCTAATGCACATAGAATACATGAAAACCCTAGTTTCTTCATGTGCTCTCATGGTGGAACCTTAGGGCATCAATGCATGCCCTAGAAAAGAGTTTAAATGGTCTTAGAAGAGTTCCTAGAAGATCCACAAGCTCTCTTTTGCTTGTTTAAGAGATCAAAATCTAGGGTTTCACATAGGGTTTGGTAGAGCACCCAAATTTGGGGCTTTTGACTATAGAGGTTCTAGGGTCCAATTGACCTTGTTGAAACCTAATTAGGTATTCCCGACGCGTGGGACAACTCCGTTTATTTAAACGAAAAGCCGATATATGAGCTACCATGTAAACTAGCCTGATTAAGGCTCTGTTTAACGCGCAGGTGATAGACTAGAGTTCGGTTGGGCTCGAAACTTGTCGGACAACCCATCCATAATTTTAGAAGGTGGGTGGTGCATTCCAAAGACATCGAACTTCCCTTTATGTCTAAGTGTCATATTTGAGCATACTTTAAATTGAGCATAATGCATAGTAGGGTTATTTATGAGCTTTTATCGTATTGTGTGTTTTCAAAATGCATGAGAATGAGTGTATGATATTGTAGTGACAAAGAACAAGAACCCTATGTATGCATGATAAAACCTAAGACAAGAACTTAGTGTACTTGACAAATGAACGTGACATTGGACATGTACTTAGAGATTGTGACAATGATGAGTCTAGAATACTTAGACAACTTGTGTGGCATCAAAGAACAAAGAACAAGAATATTAATAAGTAGATTTCTTGACATTAGTATGATTGAGAGATTGACATTGTGACAACAACCTTAGAGCTAAGGGTCATATGAACATAGTCTCCTTGAAGTCAAGGAATGAACTGAGATTTGGAATCCTTAAAGTTAAGGATTGATCGTACTCACCATGTAGTCCTTGCTCGGGGGCGGTAGCTCCCCCTCGAGCGGTGCGCTCCGGAGTAGGTCACCACTGGAATGAGTTTTCCAGAGGACGGTCCCAACGGGTCGATATTGAGCCTCCCCGGTTACTTTGGGATTTTGAGTTTGGTTGAGTCTTGTTGAGGGCGAACCCACGGGTTAGCCAAGAGATTGGATATTGGACTTATGATCTTGCATGTTTTATTTTGAGCATATTATCGTTTACTTTCAAGCGTATTAGTTGCATTTGTTAGTTGG
>CM045931.1:10953957-10963957 GCA_025177825.1 Aechmea fasciata | reverse complement strand
TGGACGCCACACGGACCCTGTGGGAACTTGAGAGCAGCGTGTGTCACGAAAATCTACAAATAGCAGGTTTCGTGAGCCGTACTGCAAATCGATTTTGTACCGGTACAAGATTGATTGCTATACGGGTATAACCACCGGGGCTATCTGGTATAGCCTGTGATTAGGCTCTCGGGTCGCCTGTTCGTACCGGTACAAACAGGATTCTGTACCGGTACAAAGAGGAGGTATGGTGCAGTTTGACTTTTGCGCCACTTGTCACATCACCCCTCACCATCCCTTTATCTGCAGCAGAGAAGAGAGAGAGGAGATTATCTTCCTCCTCTTCTTCTTCTTCTCCTTCCTTTGCTGCTGCTGCTGCTCCTGCTGCTCCCCTAGCTCGAGGGTGGAACCGAGCTTGCCGACGACGCGCCGCGGAGAGGCTCGAGCGAGTTTTCGACGACGAGACGCTGCGAGGGAGCTTATCGTGCGCGCGGGACCGCCGCCCCCGACTCGGCGACTGACCTAGGGCTTGTTTCGAGGTGAGTAGCCCATCAAGTTTCCCTCCGTTGCATCTATTTCCTGGAATTTCGAACCGCCGCCGGTAGCACCGTCGACTCGCGGAGTTTTGACCATATCTCTGTAGGAGAGCCGAAACGCGACGAAATCGGGGCATTGGATCCGCGATCGCGGGACGATTCCAACGACACCTTATTTGCCGGATTTGGACAAGGTTTACCCTGTCGGAACCCTTAATTACTGAGCCGGTTGTTTGCGCGCGAGAATGCGAAATCTTTGAGCTGCGGGATTTCGGCGTCGACGTTCGTATTTCGGCTCGTACTCCGCTCGGGAGTGGCGAAATCCGGCGAATCTTGGACCGTTGGATTCTTGACTGCGAGACGAAGATTTCGAGACCTTACTCGCTGAATTTGGATAAGGTTAGCTTAGTTAACTTTAAGCTTTTCTCACCATTGTTTTCCAGATTTCGTGAAATCGTGCTTTTGCCTCTTCGCAGGGAGACTTCGGACCTCGGCGGATCGGAAGGATCACCTTGACTGGATCACTCCCTTCGGCGGAGATCGCTTGAGAGGTGGGTTTTCATCGGATCACGCCTAATTCAAGTAGTCAACATGTATAAGTTCCGGTTTTTGACTAAATTGTGAATTGCTCGAATTCATGATTAGTAGTACGTTAAATCTGAATTTTGGAAGCATGTTTAGTATACTTTTAATTATACATGTGGACTTGGACTTGACTTAGGAGAAAACCACGTTTTGGATCGTCATTAGCTACACTACCGATTTAGCTCTAGGAGCCGTTACGTAGTATCATCGCCGCGGGGTGCGATAGATACTCGGGTAGTGTAGTTGCTTTTATGCTCGCGCTGGGGATGCCGAGCTTACTTTTCAGCAGAGTCTAGTCGTGCTGGTTGTCGGGCACCGTCGGGGGTTTTGACGGTGGACCCAGTGTACTGTGTGGTTACAGTTGGTGCCAAGGGGCACGTGGTGTGTTAGTTCTTGGACCCAGTGTACTTGACTATGCCTGTGAGAGCCAGATTGAGCTCGACAGAGATACGCTTGCATACTCGGTTGGTTCGCGCCCACGAGTGCCGCTCCGGAGTCTGGCTTAGTGCTTTTGCGTTGGTGTCGCTGCGCCTTCGTTGTGGGTTGCTCTCCGCTAGCTACCCCTGGGGTAGTTGTAGTGTTGCTTCGACAGGCGGGACGGGTGCTTTCACAGTCCCTCGTAAGATTGGGTCAGCTTTTACTAGTTCTACAGAGAGTGGTTTAGAGCAGGATAGTATAGGGATTGTTAGCCGTCGAGTGTTTCCACTTCTTTTACCTTCTTGCTTACCTGTAGACTTAGTGGGTGACCGATGTGTTTAGGGCGGTACCCACTGAGGACTACTTGTTTTTATAGTAGTTCTCACGCCCTCTTTCTTCCTTGTTGTTGCGGGGCCTTACATTGCGTTCTTTGCTCCGTCCGAGTCGGACCGCGGGAAGGGCGTGGCGGGCTAGAGCCTACCCTTCGAGTTCGGTACTAGAGGACTTCCACTGCAGGTAGTGACAGTTTTTGGTTTGGGACACTTTTGTACATACAGTTGAACTCGCTGGAGCGAGTAGTGTTATTTTTGTATCTGTGATTGTATGTATATAAAGTGGTTGTTTTTCCTACCTGCTTGTTTATAGTTTATTCAGCTCTATGCTACTGTTTGTAGCATTGTATGTTTATACAGGTACAGCTACGCTTCGTATACAGAAGAAATTCTTTTGTATACGGCGGATTTGTCGGCGTGCCCGGTGAATATGCAACCCGGGGCGTGACAGATTAAGTTGGTATCAGAGCTTAGTATTAGGTCGTTGGGACTTAGAAAACCTAAGCTGGTTAACCTTAGGAAGGCTTAACGTGAGAGGCGTGATTTAACGCGAAAGTCATTGATTGATTGTTCTAACTCATCCTAGAGTGGAGTGAGTGACTGAAGGAGTGTCTGTTTCGGTCCAGAGAAATTATGTTGGTGACGACATAATTTCGAGAGAAACGAGGACCGCCTTCGAGACTTTCGATGATTGGGTCGAGTGTTTTTGTATCGACCTTGTTTCTATGTGTGCGGCTATGCCGCCTCGCAGAGACGACCGCGCCGGGGCCGCGCCCAAGACCACTACCACCACTACCACCCCGGATACCGGAGCGGATGGATCGGGTGGCACCCGACCCGAGACGGGTGTACCTCCGTGGTGGAGCCGAGCACTCGACACGAGACGAGTGCCCGGTCAGTTGAGCGCCCAGATAGCCGCACTGACAGAGGCGACGAGGCAGCAGGGCCTGTTTTTACAGCAGATGTAAGACCCCAGATAGTCATATATATGAGATATAATAGTGCTAAACTCTTAACCCGGCTTAAGCATTTTGGGTGGTGGCAAGGCCCGAGAGGTTAAGAGAGTTAAGCGTGCTAGGACGGGAGTAGTCCTAGGATGGGTGACCCCCTGGGAAGTTGGGGCGTCACAGATGGTATCAGAGCCAATTACCAGCCGGAAGTGTGAGATGAGTCTCGGCTGAGCCAGGGTCTGGATGACGGGCTAGCGAGACGAGTCTCACATCGCCTGGTACTTGTGAGTCTGAGCCTGACGAGGACGTCAGGGCTTAAAGGAGGGGAGGTTGTAAGACCCCAGATAGTCATATATATGAGATATAATAGTGCTAAACTCTTAACCCGGCTTAAGCATTTTAGGTGGTGGCAAGGCCTAAGAGGTTAAGAGAGTTAAGCGTGCTAGGACGGGAGTAGTCCTAGGATGGGTGACCCCCTGGGAAGTTGGGGCGTCACAGCAGATGTGCGAGAGGCTAGTGGCATCATCGAGTACATCGTCAGGGGCACCAGCCCAGCCTACTCCGCCATCCCCTACTCCACCTACTGCACCAGTTACTGCCGTACCCCCACCAGCAGAGATACCTCCAGCACCAGTTGTGCCGGCTAGAGGACTGGATCAGCCGACTGCGGCGGAGCAGGAGCGGGTGACTGAGCTATTGTTTCGTTTCCGCCGCCTCGACCCACCGATGTTTGACGGGGTGTGCGCCGAGCCTTGGGTATTGGAGAGTTGGATCCGCGCGATGGAAAGGATATTTGAGGACATGTTCGTCCTGGAGGATCGGGACCGAGTTCATTTGGGGTCCACTGTTTAGTTGGAGGCGGTGGACGAGGATGAGCGCGACCGGGGAGTTGTGGCTTCGCAGACGAGTTGGGACGAGTTTTGCGGGATCTTGTGCCGCACATATTTTCCAGACGGTGTGAAGGGGGATTGAGGAAGATTTGAAGAAGATCCGCAGGGGGATCGCACGATTCAGAGAACGTTCGGGAGTTTTCGTGGCTCCCGAACCGTGTGCCGTACGCGAGAGATGAGGCACACCGGGTATATCTATTCGAGCGGGGCTTGAGGCCGGATACGTACGGGTTCGTTAGGGCGCGGAGGTCGAGGACCCTGGATGCGTCTATCGAGCAGGCACTGTTTGAGGAGAGGAGTGAGACGACACTTCGAGAGAGGATTCAGGGGCCGGGACCGAGTCAGGACAGGAAGCGCCCCGCTCCCGATGACGGTGGACAGTCGAGCAGTAGGCGTCCGCCGAGGCCTCCACGATCACGTTTTCAGGGTCGTGGGTCCTCGGGGCGTCAGCGTGCCAGGGATACCCGTCAGCGGGGGCAGCCACAGAGGACACAGCAGTGCGTGATCTGCGGAGGACCGCACGCGGCGCGACTGTGTGAGCAGCGAGAGGGCCGGTGTTTCGGATGCGGACAGCCAGGACATTTTAGGGCAGCTTGCCCGAGATCAGCATCGTCGGCACCATCGACAGCATCAGCCCAGACCGGATCCCAGCAGTCGTACGGGACACCATCGAGCCACCGTCGTGAGGATCGGGCGTCTGTGCCGCGACAGAGCGAGCAGCGGCAGCAGGCTCCCAGCGGTAGAGTGTATGCAGCTCAGGTGGAGGACTCTTCAGCAGCCGACCGTGTGGTGGCAGGTATCGCTTTACTTTCTGGTACTAGAGCACGCACTTTATTTGATACCGGCTCATCGCATTCCTTTATTAGACGAGCTTTTGCATTATTACATGGTCTAGAGTTAGGGTTGTTGCCTCAGACCCGGGAGATCCAGGTCCCCGACCATGTAGTACGGGTTGTAGAGTGTTGTAGGTCGTGTCCAGTGCAGCTAGACTCTTGGATTTTGCCCGGACTTGTTAGTGTTGGGGCGATTGCACGACTTCGACATTGTGCTTGGCATGGACTGGCTAGCGCGATACTACGCGACTATCGACTGCGAAGAGAGGACGGTGACGCTCCGCGAGCCAGGCCAGGAGGTGTTCACTTTCAGAGGCTGTAGGAGCACGATGTTTGCCGCGTGAATTTCTTCAGCGAGAGCTCGATAGCTGATGAGTAGAGGATGTGTTGCATTTCTAGCGACAGTTGCAGAGGTACCTACGGCGGCACCGAGACTCGAGGATATTCCTGTGGTTCGCGAGTTTCCAGATGTATTTCCCCCTGAGACGACGACTATGCCGCCGGAGAGGGAGATCGAGTTTGTGATTGATGTAGTTCCTGGAACTGCACCAATCTCGAAGGTACCTACGAGGATGGCACTGCGGAGTGAGAGAGTTAAAGGCGCGGCTTCAGGATTTGATGGATAAAGGGTACGTGAGACCCAGTGTATCGCCTTGGGGAGCGCCGGTGTTATTTGTTAAGAAGAAGGATGGTTCACTTAGGTTATGTGTGGATTACCGGGAGCTGAATAAAGTGACCATCAAGAACAAGTATCCGTTGCCGCGCATTGATGATCTGTTCGATCAGCTGCAAGGATCTTGTGTCTTCTCGAAGATTGATCTCCAGTCAGGTTACCACCAGCTGAGGGTGAGGGCCGAGGATGTTTCCAAGACGGCTTTTAGGACTCGGTACGGGCATTACGAGTTTACAGTGATGCCATTTGGATTGACGAATGCCCCTGCCGCGTTCATGGATCGATGAACGGGGTGTTTAAGCCGTACTTGGACAGTTTGTAGTAGTCTTCATCGACGACATTCTGATATACTCCCGTAGCGACGCCGAGCACGAGGAGCACTTGAGGATAGTGCTACAGCTTCTGCGAGAGAAGGAGTTGTATGCCAAGTTAAAGAAGTGCGAGTTCTGGTTGCGGGAGGTTACTTTCTTGGGCCACGTGATTTGCGGATGGAGTGGCAGTCGACCGAAGAAGATTGAGGCTATTCGGGATTGGCCCAGGCCGACGACGGCGACCGAGGTGCGGAGCTTCATTGGATTAGCTGGATATTACCGTCGGTTTGTGGAAGGCTTTGCGAAGCTTTCCACACCCCTCACTCGATTGACTCGTAAAGGAATTAAGTTCACTGGGAGTGAGTCGGAGGAGCTTCGATGAGTTGCGACAGTTGATGTCGGCTCCTATCCTTGCCCTTCCGGTTATGGGGGAAGGATATGTGATCTGCGATGACGCATCACACAGTGTACTAGGGTGTGTGTTGATGCAGCATGGTAGGGTAATTGCTTATGCTTCGCGACAATTAAAGGATTACGAGAAGAATTACCCTACGCATGACTTGGAGCTTGCCGCAGTGGTTTTTGCTTTGAAGTTGTGGCGGCACTACTTGTATGGCGAGCACTGTGAGATTTTTACTGATCATAAAAGTCTCAAGTATCTGTTCACCCAAAAGGAGTTGAACCTCAGACAGCGCCGGTGGTTGGAGCTACTGAAGGACTATGATATTAGTATCCAGTATCATCCCGGCAAGGCGAATGTGGTGGCAGATGCGTTGAGCAGGAAGGCAGTGCAGGGCTCGTGTCTGATGATCACTCAGCAGAGGCCGTTACTTGAGGAGCTACAGCGGTTGAGACTGGAGGTTGTGTCCCCTGGGTCTACTGCAATACTAATGTCTATGGTTTTGCAGCCTACTCTGTTGGATAGGATCAGAGAGGAACAGAGTGGAGACCCACACTTGTTGAGGATTAGAGAAGCGGTGGAGAGGAGACGGTGAGGTTTCACGATGGACGATTCGGGAATGCGAGGTACGAGGGACGTGTGTGCCGTGGATTCAGAGATCCGAGCAGACTTCTTGAGAGAGGCTCACTGTTCTCCTTATCCAGTACATCCTGGTGGAACTAAAATGTATAAGGACTTGAACGCACAGTTCTGGTGGAATGGACTGAAAAGAGACCTTGGCCGATATGTGGCTCAGTGTTTGACTTACCAACGGGTGAAGGCGGGAGCATCGGTGCCGGCAAGCTTCGGAGTGCCGGTGCCGAGTGGAAATGGGAGCGGATCACGATGGACGTTGTCGTGGGATTACCTAGAGCGCGAGGGTGGTTTCGATGCCATTTGGGTGATAGTGGACGGATTGACCAAGTCGCCACTTCCTACCGGTTCGAGACCACAGTCCCGGAGAGAGACTCGCGCGGCTTTACGGATGAGATTGTCAGGCTGCATGGCGTGCCAGTGTCGATAGTATCAGACAGGGACCCGAGGTTTGTGTCACACTTCTGGAGGAGCTTACAGACAGCCTTGGGTACACAGCTACACTTCAGCACAGCGTTTCACCCACAGACGGATGGTCAGTCAGAGAGGACCATTCAGACGCTAGAGTACATGCTGAGAGCGTGCGTCATGGATTTTGGAGGAGGATGGCATCAGCATTTGAGATTAGTTGAGTTTGCGTACAACAACGGCTATCAAGCGAGCATCCGGATGGCTCCGTTTGAGGCGTTGTATGGACGCGAATCTGCGATCCCCTTTGTTTTGGAGCGACGTGGGTGAAAGGAAGACGGCAGGGGCACGATTCTTGCTAGAGGCTGAGGAAAAGGTGAAGGTAGTTCGACGACACCTTTTGACAGCCCAGAGTCGCCAGAGGAGCTATGCTGATACCAGGAGGCGAGACTTGGAGTTTCAGATTGGAGATCATGTATTCCTTAAAGTCTCGCCGTCCAAAGGGATACGCAGATTTGGAGTGCGTGGAAAGCTCAGTCCACGCTACATTGGCCCTTTTGAGATCTTGGAGCGAGTTGGGCCAGTTGCTTACAGGATTGCTCTACCCCCGCGACTAGTCGGCACTCACGATGTATTCCACGTCTCGGCATTGAGGAAATATGTATTCGATCCCTCTCACGTGATTGACTTCACTCCGCTTGAGCTTGGCGAGGACCTTCGATACGAGGAGCGACCGTTGCGGATTCTTGCTCGCGAGGCGAAAGAATTGCGCAATCGGGTCATACCGTATGTCAAAGTGCAGTGGAGTAATCACGAGGAGCGGGAGGCGACTTGGGAGCCCGAGACGGCGATGAGGGAGGCCTATCCCTACCTGTTCGACGAGCAGAGCTGAGGTACGCTTGAGTTTCGCGGACGAAACTTTTTGTACTGGGGGAGGATTTAGAGACCTGAAAAATTGCACCTGAGGCTTGTCGACAGCTCTGACGAGTGTCGGGACAAGTCCGAGTCGCGTTGGCGCCAATTGGACGCCACACGGACCCTGTGGGAACTTGAGAGCAGCGTGTGTCACGAAAATCTACAAATAG
Source organism: Aechmea fasciata (assembly GCA_025177825.1). Classification (NCBI taxonomy): domain Eukaryota; kingdom Viridiplantae; phylum Streptophyta; class Magnoliopsida; order Poales; family Bromeliaceae; genus Aechmea; species Aechmea fasciata. The sequence goes on along the minus strand of CM045931.1, from coordinate 10,955,925 downwards.
CAGGTTTTCTGTGAGCTGTACCGGTACAAATCTGATTTTGTACCGGTACAAGATTGGTTGCTATACCGGTATAACCACCAGGGCTATACCGGTATAGTCCTGCGCAGTTAGGCTCTCGGGTTGCCTGTTTGTACCGGTACAAACAGGATTTTGTACCGGTACAAAGAGGAGGTATGGTGCAGTTTGACTTTTGCGCCACTTGTCACATCACCCCTCACCATCCCTTTATCGGCAGCAGAGAAGAGAGAGGAGATCATCTGCCTCCTCTCCTTCTTCTTCTCCTTCCTTGGGCTGCTGCTCCTGCTTGCTCCACAGCTCGAGGTGGGCAGAGCTTGCCGACGACGCGCCGCGGAGAGGATCGAGCGAGTTTTCGACGATGAGACGCTGCGAGGGAGCTTATCGTGCGCGCGGGACCGCCGCCCCCGACTCGGCGACTGACCTAGGGCTTGTTTCGAGGTGAGTAGCCCATCAAGTTTCCCTCCGTTGCATCTATTTCCTGGAATTTCGAACTGCTGCTGGCAGCACCGTCGACTCGCGGAGTTTTGACCATATCTCTGTGTAGGAGAGCCGAAACGCGACGAAATCTGGGGCATTGGATCCGCGACTGCGGGACGATTCCAACGACACCTTACTTGCCGGATTTGGACAAGGTTTGCCCTGTCGGAACCCTTAATTACTGAGCCGCTGTTTGCGCGCGAGAATGCGAAATCTTGAGCTGGGATTTCGGCGTCGACGTTCGTATTTCGGCTCGTACTCCGCTCGGGAGTGGCGAAATCCGGCGAATCTTAGACCGTTGGATTCTTGACTGCGAGACGAAGATTTCGAGACCTTACTCGCTGAATTTGGATAAGGTTAGCTTAGTTAACTTTAAGCTTTTCTCACTGTTTTCGGCGATTTCGTGAAATCGTGCTTTTGCCCCTTCGCAGCGGGAGACTTCGGACCTCGGCGGATCAGCGAAGGATCACCTTGACCTGGATCACTCCCTTCGCTGCCAGGAGGTCGCTTGAGAGGTGGGTTTTCATCGGATCACGCCTAATTCAAGTAGTCAACATGTATAAGTTCCGGTTTTTGCCTAAATTGTGAATTGCTCGAATTCATGATTAGTAGTACGTTAAATCTGAATTTTGGAAGCATGTTTAGTATACTTTTAATTATACATGTGGACTTGGACTTGACTTAGGAGAAAACCACGTTTTGGATCGTCATTAGCCTACACTACCGGTTAGCTCTAGGAGCCGTTACGTGCCGTATCATCGCCGCGGTGCGATGGATACTCGGGTAGTGTAGTTGTTTTTACGCTCGCTGGGGATGCGAGCTTACTTTTCGACGAGAGTCTAGTCGTCTTTGGTTGTCGGGCACCGTCGGGGTTTGACGGGGGACCCGATGTCTTGTGTGGTTTCGGTTGTGCCAAGGGGCACGTGGTGTGTTAGTTCTTGGACCACTGTGTACTTGACTATGCACCTGTGAGAGCAGTTGAGCTCGACAGATACGCTTGCATACTCGGTTGGTTCGCGCCCACGAGTGCCGCTCGAGTCGGCTTAGTGCTTTTGCGTTGGTGTCGCTGCGCCTCGTTGTGGGTTGCTCTCCGCTAGCTACCCACAGGGTAGTTGTAGTGTTGCTTCGACGGGCGGGACGGGTGCTTTCACGATCCTCGTAAGATTGGGTCAGCTTTTACTTGTTCTGTAGAGGGGGGTTTAGAGCAGGATAGTATAGGGATTGTTAGCTGTCGAGTGTTTCCGGCTTCTTTTACCTTCTTGCTTACCCTGTAGACTTAGTGGGTGACCGATGTGTTTAGGGCGGTACCCACTGAGGACTACTTGTTTTATAGTAGTTCTCACGCCCTCTTTCTTCCCGTTGTTGCGGGGCCTTACATTGCGAGCTGCTTTGCTCCGTCTGAGTCGAACCGCGGGAAGGGCGTGGCGGGCTAGAGCCTACCCTTCGAGTTCGGTACTAGAGGACTTCCACGCG
>CM045931.1:10851457-10948957 GCA_025177825.1 Aechmea fasciata | reverse complement strand
TTTACATTTAACTTTATATTAAAACTTCCTAATACAATCTAATTATTACAATCTATTACAAGTTTAATACATCCTGTTCTTTCCCTGCTATACCCCTAGCTATGCCGACTGGGGTACTTCTATCTCAGTCTCCTGGTAGGGCGCTATCTACTTAGCTACTCCCTTGCCTTGCGCTGCTGCTGCGCCGCTCACGTGTGTACCTGGAAAACACCCCAAAACAATATGGGGTGAGAACCAACTCCATGGTTCCCAATGGGTACGGCCACCTAAGGAAAAAGCTCAACCAATAGGTCCAAGAAAGCACTGCAAATATGTTAGTCCAAAAATATCTATAGATATATAATTTGCAACTAACATAAAAACATGCCTTACAAATGCAATATGCAACTACTGAATAGTTTTTAGCTTTCCTTTGTCTTTTTGCTATTCTTTACATTAGCCTTTCTATTCCACTATTAGCTATTTACAAGATTTAGCTATTCTCATTCTTTACTCTATACTCTTGGCACTAATGTTATTTAGCAAACATTTCTAAGGTACACTCTACCTCAGCACACTATGCCACCCGACTCGGTCTTGAGTCAATCAATTGCGGATAATCCGCCCGCTGTCTAGCCCGAGGCGTTAGACGTCTCACAACTACCCCAGCTGTCAACAGCCTGCCACCCTCTGTGACTCAGCCTCATAGCGGCGAAATCGTCGCACACGCTGAACACGGCTCGAGTCACCTAACATAGCCATTCTGGCGGCGAACACGGCGTACTTACCCAGCGATGACTAAAGTCATGACCTAACCATCTGGCGGCGAACTAATCGCACCTCACCCAACAATGGTTCGAGTCACTTCTCAGCCTCCCGACGGCGCACGTATCGTACTCACCCAGCAATGGTATTAGTCACACTCACGGCGGTCTGATCCTCAACCCGGCTCAACCGGTATAGAACTCAACTCGGCTCACCCACCCGGCGGCGAAATCGTCGCACACACGCCACGACAGTGGTATAGCCCTGGACGGCGAAATCGTAGCACACACCCGGCACCCTCAGTGGTGCTCAAGTCTTAGGATTCCGGAATCCATTCACAATGCTGGTTAGCTTTAACCCTCAAGAGTCGACCCACTTGGTCCAATGTTCTTTTCATCCTAGGTCCACTTGACTCTAGGGTTTCATTCTTTGTCACATAACCTAGGTTATCTAACTCTAGGTTCAATGTCGTCCGCCTAGGTTCATATGACTTTAGGTTTACTACAACCTATGTTATTTACATTAGGTTAGATGCCACACTCCTAGGTCCATTGACTCTAGGTATACTACAACCTATGTTCTTTAACACTAGGTTAGATGCCACTCGATCTATGTGTAAGTTTATGTCCATGACTCGCACTCTTTACTTGGCTCTCTTATGTCTACCAGTTCATTTACATGCATATAATTATACTTATGCAATCATCTAGCATGTTCTCACTATGCTAAGCATGCATTCCTCTACTCAGTTAGCGTTATACACTATGCTATTATCATGCATCTACTTAGCATTTAACAATATGTTCTTTAACATGCATTTTCTATACATGGTTCCATGCATCAACATAACTGATGTTACTCTTAGACATACGGGCGACCTAGTCGCTTCGGTAAACACAACCCACCTTAGCTTTGCTCTCCGATTGCTCGTCAACACTTGCAATCGGCCGCCCGCGGCACTCTCGACCCGGTTCGGCTCGAACTCTTGGGCGGTCACCCGAACGGTCACCAAACTTCGATTCGAGACTTTGTGGCGTTATCCCACGTCTTCACGATGCCCCGAATCCGATCTCATGAAAATATGTGTTGAGATGTTTTTGCAGGGACGTTCAAGACTTCAAGACTTTAATGTCTAAGTCATAGAGTCTGTAGTAGGTTGAGTTTGAACTTGTAATTTTGTTTTTATTGGATCGGTCATGCAGGGAATTATCGTTTGGTGATTGCGATAATTCTCATCTTTTTATTTTTGAGGTTTGTACGGGCTTATAGATTGTTTTGTCACGAAATCGCCAAAGGGGGAGATTGTTAAGGATTTTATAAGTTGGCGGATTTCGTGAAGTTATTGGAGTCTTGAAGAAGTCAAGAACACAAAGATGAAGATCGATGATCCAAGACTCGTCGGAGAAGCTCGGCACCTCAGGTATGATTTAACGAATATTTATGATGATTTAAATCATGAAAATAGTGGTTAGAAGACTTAAAATACTTTTAATTTGATGAATTTTCAAAATAAAGGTTTTATAGGATGAATGTCCGGACATTGAAGCATTGTCCGGATCCTGTAGGCTTGACATTGCATAAGGTTAATTCCTGTCCGAACATCCTTGGCATTGTCCGGTCTCAGTACCATGGGATTCTATGTTACGCAAGTCAAGACCAGACATCCTTGGCATTGTCCGGACTCGGTACGCTGAGAAAGCATTGACGGAAGGGTGGACCGGTAGAATGGCTCAAGACCGGACATCATGTCAAGACCGGACATTGGTTGTGTGAAAATTTCCAAAAAAGACTGATTTGAATTCTACTCTAATTCTAAGTCTTCTAACACTATATATAGACCATTGGGGATACATGGACGGGTATGCTTTGTAATGCTTAGATTCTAAACACTTTTTGAAACCCTAGAAACTCTTTTATACTTTGTGATTCTTTTCAACAATAGAGTTTCATAGTGTTGATCATCAAATTGATTCAAGATTTATGATTCAACATTATTTGATGAATCAAGTTGATGGTTAATTAAAAAGGGATTCCCCATCGGTTATGGTTCGCTAATTGTGAAATCACCACAAATCGTCTTCTACTACTCCGGATGGAGGTTGGCGCGGAGATCGCGTGAAGGACCGAGGATTCGGTGGACGCATCGTGGATTCAAGGCGTTGTTGCAGCAAGGAGTTGCGGTGTGATCGGTTGAAGGATTTCAAGCGATCGAGGACCAGCAAAGGAGATCCACGTTGAAGATTCGGTAAAGTTGCTAGGGTAATCGGTATATCACCATGTACTCAATTTGTCTCTTAGTGGATTTTTCGTGTGATCGGTCCGGTGGGTTTTTCACTCTGCTTTGGAGTTTTTCCACGTAAAATCTTGGTGTGTTGATTTTATTTTCCGCATTTACTTTAAATCGCATCGAGATGTTTAATTGACCATTGTACACCTATTCACCGCCCTCTAGGTGTTGATTATCTTTTAGATCCTTGGGATCCATAACTTACAATTGGTATCAGAGCGGGTTATAGGTTGTAGACAATGACCGAGGGCGGTAACATTAATCGACCTCCTCTCTTCGATGGTACTAATTATGCATATTGAAAAGTCCGCATGAGGGCATTTCTTATTGCCATCGACGAGAGAGTTTGGCAAGCGGTGGAATTTGGTTGAAACACCCCACCGAGATAGTCGATAATGTCACCGTCCCCAAACCGAGAACTAAATGGACGAAAGATGAAAACGAGTCATCTTCGTTTAACGGCAAGGGCATAAACGCTTTATTTAATGCCTTGTCGCAAACGGAGTTTACTCGCGTTTCGGTTTGTGGCACTGTGAAAGAAATATGGGATACTCTACAAGTTACGCATGAAGGAACTAGCTTAGTAAATGTCCAAAAATTACAAATGCTAACTAGTAAATTTGATTCGATTTCAATGGAGGAAAACGAGACCTTTACCGAGTACTATACGCGTTTACAAGACGTTGTGAACACATGCGCTAACTTGGGAGAGAAAATCCCGGAGTCGAAAGTGGTTAGAAAAATTCTTCGTACTCTCCCGGAATGTTTTAGGGCAAATGTTGCCGCGATCGAAACGGTTAAGCATCCGGACGAGATGAAAGCCGAAGAATTAGTAGGAGCTCTTCAAACTTATGAGATACTTTTTCCTCTAATTCTTCTTTTCCAAGTTGTCTTCTAAGTCTACAGGAATGACGCTCAAATCTACCAAAGGAGGCAACGCGGATTCTTCTACTTCCGAGACGGACTCGGACACAACTTTGGAGGACTTCGAAAAGCAACTTGCACTACTAACGAGGAAGTTCCGACGGAACTTTAAAAGAAGATTTCCTCCAAAGTCATCATCTTCCAAACCGAATAGACCTAAAGAGAGTACTTCTTCATCTAAATTTAAAAATTCTGAAAATTTTCTAAAGAATCTTCCAAAAATAAAGAAAGTGGAGAAGGACAAATCCAATGCTATAAGTGTCGGGGATTTGGACATATAGTATCGGATTGTCCGAGTAAGAATTCATATAAGAAGAAGGCTATGCAAGTCATCACTTGGGATGACCCTTCCGATGAGGAGTTAACCTCAAGCGATGAGAAAATAAATGCCACGGCTTTAATGGCACATGATTCTACTTTTATGTGTTTGTCCTCTATTGACTCTATCTCCATGTCTTCTATGCATGAACAATCTACGCCGGAGAACTCAACGGACGAAGAATCGGATGGAGATGATATGATTGACGCATATCGTCAATTGGTCGTGGAGTCGAAGAAGATGACCAAGCACAACAAGAAGCTTCGACGTAGAATTATTGATCTAGAAGGAGAAAATGCTAACCTAATCACATCGACAAGAAACTTGGAGCAAGAGAAGGACGGATTGTCGAGAGCCTACAATTCCATAGTAGAGAAGGTTGCTATGCTTGAGAACGAAAGAGAGACGCGCGAAGAAAATTCGAAATACCTCAACAAGCAACTCTCGGAAGCAAAGGAGGCGAACTTGGAGTTCACAAAGACGATTATACAACTTAGATCGGACTTGAAAAAGTTCTCCTCCGGAATGACGAAACTCGATAGGATGCTAGGGCTTGGTCAAACTAACAAGTTGGGACTTGGATATGAAAGAATCTACATTGACCAAGTTTCTAAGCAAGTGGGCATGGCTTCGACAAAATTGACTCCTAAGGTTCAAGGTACTTTCGTTCCTTCTAAGAAATTGTGTTCTACTAACAAAGTTTGTCACTTGTGTGAAGTTCTAGGTCATGTAATGAGATTTTGCAAGCAAAAGAAGAAGAACTCCACAACACCCTTGAACCAAAGGAAATCATGGAAGCAAAAGAAGGATGATTCAAAGCTTAAAGGCCAAACAAACTTGGAGGCCGAAATTGGATGGTCAAAAGAACAAGAGAACCAAAATCGTCAACAAGCATCTCAAGACGCATTCTAGCCAACCGACGCATCCTAAAATTCGTAAGGTTTGGGTGCGCAAAGGTGAAATCTTTCCCTACTAAGAGACTTTTGGCCACCTACCTCCTCGCCTCACCAGTCTTATGGATAATACTAGTGCCATGCATACTTTTAAAATAACCCCTTGTTCTACACTCTTGGCACACATTGAACTAAAATATCACTTCTTAAGAAAATTGGTCAAATCAAACTTTTTCAAACTTGAATTTATTTCTACCGATTATCTTTTTGCAAAATCTTTTAACCAAAGCCTTTTGATTAAAAATGTTTTTTTTTTACAATTGATAAAGGCTATCGGTATGAATCCTTCGATCTAGACACATTCTATGGGCGAATTTTTAATACATTGTCAATTATGCATCATTCATTTACTCGCATGGATTTGCTTACTTGCTCGTACTCTTGGAATGAAGTTTTTGACTTTGTAACCCACAAGTGGTATCTGTCACGCCCCGCGACCGGCAATTTGGTCGGCACGGGCACGTCAAACAGACGCCGGACGGACAGCACCTCCCCTGTCCGGCCAGGGCTCAACAAACGAGTCATGTACAAGCAATCTCAAAAAGATAAAACATTCCATACATGACCAACAAAGCACAAAGAGTGCCAAGCATACAAGAGTAAGTAATACGAGTAAGTTTATACAAGTATAAAAGAGACCACAAAGTCCTCACCCTCAACCGGCAAAGCGAGTACCGGAGTCGAGGTCAATTTCTCTTTCAACTCCTTGAAACTCCGGTCACATTCGTCACTCCAAATAAATTTGGTGCCCTTCTGCGTCAGACGTGTAAGTGGAATCACGATCTTCGAGAAACCCTCCACAAACCGTCGGTAGTAGCCCGCTAAGCCAACAAAGCTTCGGACTTCTGTAATATTCGTCGGGCGCGGCCAATCCTTGATTGCTTCCACTTTCCTCGGATTAACTGCAACCCCGCCCTCAGAAATAACATGCCCAAGAAATGCAACTTCACGCAGCCAAAAATCGCATTTCTTTAACCTGGCATACAACTTCTCCTCCCGAAGGATTTGAAGTACCACTCTCAAGTGCTCGGCATGCTCCTCGACACTTCGCGAGTACACCAAAATGTCGTCAATGAAGACTACGACGAATCGGTCCAAGCAAGCCTTGAAGACACGGTTCATAAGGTCCATGAACGCTGCCGAGGCGTTTGTGAGCCCAAACGACATAACCGTGAATTCGTAGTGTCCATACCGCGTGCGGAAAGCGGTCTTTTGAACATCCTCCGGCTTAATCTTTAACTGATGATAGCCCGACTGGAGGTCAATCTTCGAGTACACGTTCGACCCCTGTAACTGATCGAACAAGTCATCAATCCGAGGCAGCGGATATTTGTTCTTAATCGTGACCTTGTTTAACTCACGATAATCGACACAAAGTCGAAGTGAGCCGTCCTTCTTCCGTAGAAATAATATCGGAGCTCCCCAAGGTGACACACTCGGCCTAATGAATTCTCTATCCAGGAGATCTTGCAACTGTGCTCTTAACTCCTTTAATTCAGCCGGTGCCATTCGGTACAGAGCCTTAGAAACCGGCGCGGTCCCGGGAACCAAGTCTATCACGAATTCGATTGCCCGGTCCGGCGGTAACCCTGGCAACTTAGCATGAAAGACATCGGGAAACTCTCGGACCACGGACAACTCCTCGAGCACCGGAGTCGTCCGCTCCACTTCCACAATGGTCGCCAAGTAGGCCACACAACCGCTGTTCACCAACTTCCTCGCAGGTCGCCGACAAATCGCGGCGAGCGCGACAGGCCTTATACGTGAACTCTTCCTGTCCTAGCTCACGAAAAGTAAGCAACCTTTTTCTACACTCGATCGTCACATAATACTTTGACAACCAATCCATACCCAATATGACGTCGTATTCCTTGAGCCTCTTAAGGATCAACATCCTAATCGGCATCACCCAGTCTCCAATTGTACTGGGCACGACTTACACTCCTTGCGGATTATAAAGTCCCGCCCGGGGCCCGACACACGCCAAGTACTCTCACTTAGACCAAACTCTATATCATGCATTTGTGCGAATGGCCTACTAATAAATGAGTGTGTGGCACCCGTATCAAACATTGCTCTAGAGCGAACTCCATTGATTAGAATTATACCTGCCACCAGATGACGATCCTCAGCCTCCGCCGGCTCCTCGACCTGAGCGGCGAATACCCGTCCGCTCGGGGCCGATCGCGTCGTCTCTAACTGACGCGGTGCCATAGCGCGTCCAGAAGAGGCTGCTGCAGGTAGAATCCCTCCATAATGTGCCGGCGATGCTGGGGCCGACGCAACAGATGGGGCAGGCGAAGCCCCGTCCGGGCAGTTACGGGCAAAATGTCCCGCCCGGACGCACTCGTAGCACTTGCCTTGGCGTTGATCACACTGTGTCACCGAATGGCCTCCACCGCAGATCACGCACCGTTGCGCTCCGCGACTCTTGCTTTGCGTCCGCGGATACTTCGGGGGCTTCTTGAAGCTTGACTGTCCCCCCGAACTACCGCTCGGTCGCATCTTTCCCTTTTCCTTATCGAAGGCCTCACGCTCCTCCCGAACGCACACATTGCCGTGCTCGACCCATAGGGCACGGTCAAGCACCTGAGCGAAGGACAAAAACTTGAAGGCGTGGACCATTCGGAATACATCGGGTCGAAGTCCCCTCACAAAGCATTCAGCCCGCTCCTGATCCGTCCTCGCAACATCAGGGACACAGTTTACATAGTGAGTGAACTCCCGCTCATACTCCCGAACTGTACGTCCACCTTGTTTCAACTTTCTGAAGTCCTCCCGCATCTTCCTCCTGTCGCTATCGGGAAAATACTCCGCGAACATAAGTCGTCGAAATTCCTCCCAATCCATCGACGGAAGGTCAGGGGATTTATCACGCTTCACTCCCCTCCACCAAAGCCAAGCCCTCTTGTCGAAACAATGAGCGGCCAACAGAACCTTATCTCGCTCCGAGGCATAGGTGTTCTCAAACAACGCCTCCATCGTGGCCAACCAGTTTTCCACGATCCAAAGGTCAATCACTTCGCCGTCAAACGTCGGAGGGCGAAACTTCACGAACTTTGTGAGCGTCATGTAACCACGTTCACGCTCCGCTTCATATACCAAAATCTCATAACTCTTAAACCAAATCTCATGGATCAAATCCCATGAACCATATACCAAATCCTATAACCCATGAACCAAATCTCATGAGTCATATACCAAGCTCATGAACCAATACCCAAATCTCATGAACCATACATCATGAACCTCTTCTTTACTTTGGCTCTATATAGCTAGAGTAAATATCAAATGCAAAATCGACTACCCCTAATACATATACTTAGGGCTAAGTCAATCGCCTTAGCACATATAACTAAGGGAAAACACCTCCAAATCGACAGAATTCTAAATCATATACTTAGAATTCAGTCAAATGATGTCAAATTCATTCGAACTCTAATACATATACTTAGAGTTCATTCGACTAACCCTAACACATATCCTTAGGGTCTAGTCAACATCTTACTCTAGCATATATACTTAGAGTGGGAGTCAAACCAAGCTCGACTAGTCCTAACCCATATACTTAGGGTCTAGTCAGCCTTTTGCTCTAGCATACCTACCTAGAGTGAAACCCATACCCGATCGAGCTCTAATACATATACTTAGAGCTCACGCAAATGAAATCCGACGAACCCTAACACAATACCTTAGGGCTTAGTCAGATCCTCACTCTAGCACATATAAGTAGAGTGGAAAATATGTTAAACTCGGTTAATCCTGATACATACACTCAGGAATCAGCCACTCTCTACTTTCGGGTAATGTGAAATTCGACCTACCTCAATACATATATTTGGGGTTTGGTCGTATCTTCACCTTAAATCATACAACTAAGGTGAAACCAAATATAATGGGCTCTAAATCATATATTTAGAGCTAATTAAACTCTAATACATATACTTAGAGTTTAATATCGACTAGGTCTTAGGACCTAGTTAACCTCAGATTCAATTGAATCCTAATACATATACTTAGGATTTAATAAACCAAGATATGATCCATTCAATCATCCTCTTTATAAAGGTCTCTTAATCGAACGTGCCCCAATGTCACGGGGGTAATTAACAGTAGATGCTTGCATCTATTGGAAGCAATGGACCCGCAATACCTAATACCCATACCCATATAAATACTAATCTGAATCATGAATACTACCCCACGGGCCGAGAGAAACATTCCAATCGACCATGCGAGGCGCGTCATTCGTGGTGGCAGACACGCCTCTTCCCTCTCCCCTCTCCCAAACCCTAGCACCATCCCGCCATCGCCATGATCCTCTTCTCTCCAACGGTCTCTGCTCAGATCCGCTTCCTGTTGCAGAGCATCAACGACTCCAACTTCAATTCGATCTACAACGAGTTGCTTCAGGTGCGTTGCTCTCTGTGCCTTTTGTATAAAAATCGACTTATTTTGGGCTTTTGCAAAACCGGGTGATCTTTTTCATTTTTGCAGATTCGGTCCGCTTTTTCAGCAAACTGATCAAAATACCCTTATACCTTTTTCTCTTTCCTCTTTTTTTTCTCTCGTTCTTTTTTCTTTCTCTTCCTAGAGAGCGGCGAAGACAGAAGTGGAGGCCTCACCGGCATAGCCCCCACCTTCCTCGACAGAAGCGGAGGCCTCGCTGGCACACCCCCCACCTTCCTCGCCTCCGACCCCGCCGAGGCGGAGCCGCGACTTTTTTTTTTTTTGTCCCTCTCCGACTCTCCTCCACTGTCTCTGACAATGACGCCTCTCTCGGCTTCGCCGTCCTTCTCGTCCTCTCTCTCGGAGGCCTCGCCGACCCCCCCATCAACTTCCTTGACAGAAGCGGATGCCTCACCGGCACACACCCCACCTTCCTCGCCTACGACCCCGCCGAGGCGGGGCCGCGACTCTTTTTTTTTGTCCCTCTCCAACTCTCCTCCACCGTCTTTGACAATGACTCTCTCGCCGTCGTCCTTCTCGTCCTCTCCTCTCCTCCTCCTCTGTCGTCTCGGACGACAACGCATCTTCGACGGCGCCAACGCCAACGACGACGCCGACACCGTGGAGGTCACTGCAGCGCTGCAGGCTCGGAGTCGGGAGTTCTTAACGGTATCGTTGCCGGCGCCGTGGACGTTGGCAGAAAGGGATGACAAAAATAAATTATAGAAGCAAAAAAAAAAGAAAAATTATAGAAAAATAAGGATGAAGATGAAGTTGCATCGTTAACTGTAAAAAAAAATTACTGTTTTTTCTTTTGTTGCACTGTTTCTCCTCTTTTTGCACTATTTCTCCTTTTGTTACACTGTTTTTATCTTAAACTGCACTCTTTAAGAGAAGAAATAGTGTAATAAGAGAAGAAATAGTGCAACAAGAGAAGAAACAGTGCAACAAGAGAAGAAACGGTATAAATTACTCTTAAAGGGATACATTTTACATCTCAAAGAGTGCAATAAGAGAAGAAATAGTGTAAATATCTTTCAAAGAGTGTAAATTTCGTTTAAAGAGTGTAATTTTCATCTTAAAACTACAGTTTACATCTCAAAGAGTGCAATAATAGGAGAAATAGTGTAAATATCTTCCAAATAGTGTAATTTTCGTTTAAAGAGTGTAATTTTCATCTTAAAACTACAGTTTACATCATAAGCAATGCAACTTATATTTTTTTTTTGCAGTTAACGATATAATTTCATCTTCATCCTTCTTTTTCTATAATTTTTTATCTTTATATTTTTTTTCTTATTCCTTATGTGGTTTTTTTTGTCACCCCTCTGCCAACATCCACGGCGCCGCTAAGGACCCCCCGCTCCGAGGCTGCAGTGTCGCAGTGACCTCCACGGTGTCGGTGTCGGCGTCGGCGAAGATGCGTCATCGTCGAAGACGACATATGAGGAGAGAGAGGGGGTGGACGAGAAGGGCGGGGTAGGGCGAGAGAGATGTCGTCGTCGGAGACAGTGGAGGAGAGTCGGAGAGAAAAAAAAAATCCTCTGCGGCGCCGATGTCGGCGGATATGTCACGCCCTCGCCCCAAAAACCGCTACCGATTTGGTCCGGTTCGGACGCGCCGAGCGGACGCCGGGCAGGCAGCACTTCCCCCGCCCGCCCAAGGCTCAAAAATAGGGATGTGCACAGAATTCACCCAAGATAACTAAATTCTATACGTACACATCCAACGGGGCACAAACAGTGCCAACATCAAAGAGCAAGCAACCACGAGTATAACACAAGTGAGATAAAGAGAGTACTACTTATCTATTGCATCACATTAACCTCAACTTTACATTTACATTTTCCTTCCCAAAATGGTACACGCTCATCCAAAATACATAGTTCTCAGTCCTCACCTACATGAATCTCTCTCTCAAATACATAGGTGTACTAATGCAAAAGGAAAGCTACTATCTATCATATCCTCACTGGTCGGGCGCGATGCCCTTGCCGCGGTCCTCGCCCGGCAAACCTGTACCTACCACTGGAAATAGAATGGGGTGAGAACTATCTTCCATAGTTCCCAGTGGGCTCGGCCGCCGACTCCGCCGATCTCCCCACTAGGTCCAAGTGAGCACAAGCAACGACGAGGAGATATATAAATAGGTAACTGAAAACTACAAATGCATAATAGAAAATCTATGCTACTATGCCCATAATTGTGTCAGATGAATGCATGCATCATAAGTAAAGATTTACTAACATGCTATCAAATTCATTCTATGTTCAACAAGTAATTGTTCAATGACAATGTTCACTTTCATTTACCCAATCCTTGGCGAATCCCGTGGGTTCGCCCTCGACTCACATATAAATCCCGTTCTTGGGTAGGAGGCTCCATGTGCACTCAAACCCGGGATCGTCTGCGGACTTCCATGTGGTCCCGATCGTGCGACACTCCAGAATACTCGACGACATGAATGGCTATACCATTCCAAATACAGACCGTGAGCTTGATCTCTCCTCTCCACGTGGGAATACCCTACGAACTAGGGCCAACATTTCTCTCAGTACTCAGCTAATCCGGCGACCATACATTGGTGTTTAGCTGTTCTAAATTCATTGTTCACATGGCATTTTCTAGGGGATTCCACTATCCCTAAGTCCAAAGACCTCTAGTGTCAAATACACTACTTAATGCCACTCATCAAACTCTTTAATATTAGATGCCACTCGATCTAAGTTTTCTAACATTAGATGCCACTCGATCTATGTCACCCAATAACCATCAAGTTCATCTCTCTCTTTTAGCACTATAGGATCCTTGTCTCGACCTAATCTTCATCTATCTATTCACCTAGCATTCCAAGTACATTAGGTTTACAATTAGAAGCATAAGGAAAGAGTTACACATGCAATCATACAATGCAACATGCAAGAGATGAAAATTATTATTTTCTAAGACATAGAAAAGAGTTCGAAGGTTTCGGTGAGGCACCCCCCACCTTTTAATGCTTTTCTAAGTTGTAAAGGCTCTAGGAAGACTCCTCGGCACTTGCTTGCTTGAAGCCTCGGCCTCCTAGGTGGTAACGACACCCGATCAAACTTGTTTTGCTTGTAGCTTTTCAACCGTTCGACGAAACGTGAATCTGTCTTCGCCAACGCGTTTGGACACCTAACAATTAGGTTTAAAGACTATCAATTGAGATCAAGCCTCAACATTTAACAAAACCCCAATTTGGAGCCTAGGTTTGCACACTAGCAAACCCACTAGATCCAAACCCTAGAATATGGGATTGATCTCATTAGAAGCTTGCTAGGGTCCCATTTGGCCCACTTCTAAGCATTAAAACTCAAAACCCTAAGTTCTATGTAGCTAGGGTTCAAGAGCTTACCTCTAGGTTAGCTCCAAGCTAAGGAGAGGATGAAGGGGAAGATGGGGAGCTCCTCCTTTGCCTTCTTCTCCTTCTTCTCATTCCTTCTCTCCTTCTTCTTCTTCTCTTCTTCTTCTCCTTCTCTTGTCTTCTTCTTTCTAGAGAGAGAGAGGGAGAGAGAAAATGAGCGGTGGAGGGAAATGAGAGGGTAAGAGAGGGTATTTCCCCTCTATACCCTTCACTAAGGCCAATATGCCAATAAGCCCCTCCACTCTTCTATTTCTCAAACTGCCTAGACTGGGCATTTTTCGGGGGTGAAGACTGGTCTTCACCACCATGTCCGGTCTCGAGATGTTCGGTCTTCACATCTGGTCCGATCTTGGCCAATTTTTCAGTTTGCGGGTACCGGTCTTCATGGGATGTCCGGTCTTGGGATGTCCGGTCTTCACGCCATGTCCGGATCTCGAGAGCACCATTCGTGCTGATGGCCTCCAGGCCATTTCCCACGCGAGCCAAGACCGGTCTCCGCATCATGTCCGGTCTTCATGAGCTATGATTCAGCAATTTGCTGCAGCTTGCGCAGTTTGCTCTCGGAACCAACTCCAATGCACTTTTTGCCTTCGGATCAACTTCAAACTTTCCGAAGTCCACCCACTCGACAATCAGTCCATTCCAAACGAAGTGCCACTCTCGAATCTCGAGAATTCACTTCCTTACAGGAGAAGTGTCGTCGTCGGAGGCGGCGGAAGAGGTGAAGGATGAGGGAGATGAAAAGGATGAGAAAGGTGAGAGAGGGTGAGATAGTCGTCGTCGTCGGAGGCGGTGACACACGCTGTTATTTAGCCGCTGCACTGCCTCTTTAATTATTGATGCACATTCTTTATGCCAAGATTTCTTCTTTGATTTTCAACACTCTACCATGTTTTTTTTTTAAATAAGTATTAATGTGATATTGATGCCAAGATTTAGCTTCGTCCTGCGTATACTGCTCATATGGCCTTATTTATGGGTTTGTGACCTTACTCTCAATTTTTGTTGCATGGTTGTCTCTTTCTTCTCCCCCCCTCCCCCCCCTGAGGCGGTGGAGGAGGATGAGAGAGGGAAAAAAAATCGCAACGTGGCCTCGGCAGTATCAAAGACGAGAAAGGTAGGAGGGTGTGCAGGCGAGAGTAAGGATGCGCCGGACAAAATCGAAGCAAGCCGCCTTCGCTTCTGTCTTTGACGCTCTCTGGGAAGAGAAAGCTTCGCCGCTCTTTGAGAAGAGAAATAAAAAAAAACGAGAAAAAAAAGAGAGAAAAAGGTTGTGACACCCCAATAGTCCCACATCGGATGGGAATGGGGTTGTCATTGGGTTTAAATGAGACTTGGACACTGGTAATAATAACTGGGCTTAAGCATTTTGGGCCGGTGGTTGAGACCAACCAGTTATTGTTGCTAGTGGGCTGGGTCGTTGCAAAGGTATAAGAGTATTTTGGTTAGTTTGCTGAAAAAGCAGACCGAACTGTCAATTTTTATTACATGGTTGTCTTTTTCTTTCCCCCCTATTGATGCACATTCTTTATGCCAAGATTTCTTCTTTGATTTTCAACACTCTAACATGTTTTTTTTTTATATAAGTATTAATGTGATCTTGAAGCTAAGATTTAGCTCCGTCCTGCGTATACTGCTCATGTGGCCTTATTTATGGGTTTGTGACCTTACTGTCAATTTTTGTTGCATGGTTGTTTTTTTCTTTCCCCCCCTATTGATGCACGTTCTTTATGCCAAGATTTCTTCTTTGATTTTCAACACTCTACCATATTTTTTTTTAAATAAGTATTAATGTGATCTTGAAGCCAAGATTTAGCTCCGTCCTGCATATACTGCTCATGTGGCCTTATTTATGGGTTTGTGACCTTACTGTCAATTTTTGTTGCATGGTTGTCTTTTTCTTCCCCCAACCTGAGGCGGTGGAGGAGGATCCGAGAGGGAAAAAAAATAGCAACGTGGCCTCGGCAGTGTCAAAGACGAGGAATGTGGGAAGGTGTGCGGGCGAGAGTAAGGATGCGCCGACAAAATCGAAGCAAGCCGCCTTCGCTTCAACCTCCGCTCCGCTTGTTTGCTCTGGGGAAGAGAAAGCTTCGCCGCTCTCTGAGAAGAGAAATAAAAAAGAACGAGAAAAAAAAGAGAGAAAAAGATATAAGAGTATTTTGGTTAGTTTGCTGAAAAAGCAGACCGAATCTGCGAAAATGAAAAAGATGGTCCGATTTTGCAAAAGCCCAAAATAAGTGAATTTTTTATGCAAAAAGGCAAATATGAAAGGCCAAATCTACTTGTCACAAAAGTAAAAAAAAAACTTATTTTAGATTCGTCAGCACGAATCCATATTGCAAACCCATCCCAAGCTCCACGCACTTTTTCGCCCTCTCGCGTCTCTCGGTCCTTCCCCACCTCGTCTTCTACACACCTCAAACCCTAATCCTCATCCTCTTTCTCCGTCTCTTCCTCGTCCTCCCATCTCCTCTCTCCGTCTCTCCCCTCTCCTTTCTCCCCTCTCCCAAACCGTACAACCTCCCGCCGTCACCATGATCCCCTCCTCTCCAACGGTCTCTGCTCAGATCCACTTCCTGTTGCAGAGCGTCAACAACTCCAACTTCAATTCGATCTACAACGAGTTGCTTCAGGTGCGTTGCTCTCTGTGCCTTCTCGTGCGTTCTTGGTTTTTGTATGCGATTTATGTGGTTATCCCCTGTTTTGTTTGAGAACCCTAGACTGTGAGGACTTTCGTACTTACATCTCATCACATGTTGCATTAATCAGGGATAAAATTTCGAGTGTAGGGGGGTTCCCTTCCCAATAGTCGGTGTATGTTTTAACTATTTTTATTACGAATGTCTTTCGCAATCTAGCTGCGGGTTATGCTCGATACTGACCTTATTGTCTGCACGCATGCTGTTATTTAGCCGCTGCGCTGCCTCTTTAATTATTGATCCACATTCTTTATGCCAAGATTTCTTCTTTGATTTTCAACACTCTGCCATTTTTTTTTTTAAATAAGTATTAATGTGATCATGATGCCAAGATTTAGCTCCGTCCTGCGTATACTGCTCATGTGGCCTTATTTATGGGTTTGTGACTTTACTGTAACATACCGAAACTCGGTAAAAAGAAACTGAACTTTAACCAAATCGGCTAAAGTGCGCGAACGAATAATTGGACAAGTTTCAATTACCATTCCAAATATCTTGGGAGGGTTAAAAGAAGGTTTAAAAGAGTTATGAAGGTTTTGGCGTTACTCGGCGCGAACTAGAGTCGAAACGACGCGAAAAACCAAGTCTGGGCAGTTTATACCGGTACAAGAACAATTCTGTACCGGTATAGCAACTTTTACCGAGAGAAGGGAGCTCTCGGGTTTGAGGTCTTTTGGGCTTGTACCGGTACAGACCCGATTTTGTACAGGTACAAGTGCTACGAAACCGAGAGACAGCTCTCGGGTTTTCCTCTTGAGCAGTTTATACCGGTACAAAATGGGCCTTGTACCGATACAAACAGGTCTGGCAGCAACTTCTGGACTGCTTCAAAATAAAATGTTTTGAGGGGCCTAGTTGCTATTGTTGCAACACAATATGACCTAAAACACTCCTCTCTCACAGCCACTTCACCCCCACACTCTCTCTCACTCATTCTTCTCTCTCTAGAGAGCTTGACCTAGGGCAAGGAGAGAAGGCTTGGAGGCTTGAAGGAGGTGATCTTGGTTGCTTTGGAGCTTGGAGAAGACCTAGAAGCTCTCATACAATGTGGACCTTGGGAAAGCTTTGAGCAAAGGTAAGTTTTTATGAAACCTAAGCTAGGGTTTGGGTTTTATTCCTAGAAAGTAAGGTTTTGGAGCTTCTCTTTGAAATAGAGAACTAGTAGAGGCTTGAGCTCCATGTAAAGCCATGGAAGCTCAAGGTCCTCTCATGGTGAAATCTTAGGGTGGCAAGTAGAGGCCATAATAGTGGTTTAAATTATTCTAGATGAACTCTAAGAGGATCAACAAGCTCTCTTTTGCTTGTTTAAGAGATCAAAAACCTAGGGTTTCACATAGGGCTTGGTAGAGCACCCAAATTTGGGGCTTTTGACTATAGAGGTTCTAGGGTCCAATTGATCTTGTAGACACCTAATTGGGAGTATCCCCGACGCGTGGGACAACTCCGTTTAATTAAACGAAAAGTCGATATATGAGCTACCATGTAAACTAGCCTGATTAAGGCTCTATTTAACGCGCAGGTGATAGACTAGAGTTCGGTTGGGCACGAAACTTGTCGGACAACCCATCTTGAATATTTAGAGGTGGGTGGTGCATTCCAAAGACATCGAACTTCTCTTTATGTTTAAGTGTCATATTTGAGCATACTTTAAATTGAGCATAATGCATAGTAGGGTTATTTATGAGCTTTTATCGTATTTTGTGAGTTCAAAATGCATGAGAATGAGTGTATGATATTGTAGTGACAAAGAACAAGAACCCTATGTATGCATGATAAAACCTAAGGCAAGAACTTAGTGTACTTGACAAATGAACGTGACATTGGACATGTACTTAGAGATTGTGACAATGATGAGTCTAGAATACTTAGACAACTTGTGTGGCATCAAAGAACAAAGAACAAGAATATGAATAAGTAGATTTCTTGACATTAGTATGATTGAGAGATTGACATTGTGACAACAACCTTAGAGCTAAGGGTCATATGAACATAGTCTCCTTGAAGTCAAGGAATGAACTGAGATTTGGAATCCTTAAAGTTAAGAATTGATCGTACTCACCATGTAGTCCTTGCTCGGGGGCGGTAGCTCCCTCTCGAGCGGTGCGCTCCGGAGTAGGTCACCACTGGAATGAGTTTTCCAGAGGACGGTCCCAACGGATCGATATTGAGCCTCCCCGGTTACTTTGGGATTTTGAGTTTGGTTGAGTCTTGTTGAGGGCGAACCCACGGGTTAGCCAAGAGATTGGGTATTGGACTTATGATTTTGCATGTTTTATTTTGAGCATATTATCGTTTACTTTCAAGCGTATTAGTTGCATTTGTTAGTTGGTTATTATCTTACCTTTCTTTCTATTACGCTTGAATTAGACCTAGTGGGAAAGTCGGCGTGGTTGGTTGCCGAACCCACTGGGAACTTTGTTGTAGTTCTCACCCACTATTTCCACAGGGCCGGGACCTAGCGAGCCGGTCGAGGACCGCGGTAAGGGCATCGAGCCCTTGGTAGAGACCGCCCAAGTTATTTTATTTTGCTATAGTCGCATTTCCCTTTATATCATCTTTTGTATTTGATGATTATAGTCGTTTAACTTTAATTGTAATCAAGTTTCATTTTGAGGTAAATGTGATGTAAGAAAGAAATGATGCATTGAATGTAAAGACTTTTAAAGAATTCAAGTTGTAAGAATTATGCATGTATGTGATTGAAATTAATCATAGTACTTGTATGTTTTAGTTTAGCATTTCACTTTGGCTATGGCTTGCCCTCGTGCAAGATGTTATGTATGCTTCCGCATGTGTAAAAATTTCATACTCTATCTTTACTTGATGAGCCTTGGGCGGACAGGGGAAGCTCTGTCCGTTCGGCGTCTATTTGACGCGCTCGAACCGGCCAAATGGATCGGGCTCGGGGCGTGACATTTACTGTCAATTTTTGTTGCATGGTTGTCTCTTTCTCCCCCCCCCCCCCCCCCTCACCCTCACCCTCACCCTCACCCGCCCTCCTCCACCGCCCTGAAGGATCAGAGAGGGAAAAAAAAATCGCAACGTGGCCTCGACAGTGTCAAAGACGAGGAAGGTGGAAGGGTGTGCGAGCGAGAGTAACGATGCACCGGACAAATTTGAAGCAAGCCGCCTTCGCCTCAACCTCCGCCTCCGCTTCTGTCTTCGCCGCTCTCTGGGAAGAGAAAGCTTCGCCGCTCTCTGAGAAGAGAAATAAAAGAGAACGAGAAAAAAAAAGAGAAAAAAGTATAAGAGTATTTTGGTCAGTTTGCTAAAAAAGCAGACCGAATCTGCAAAAATGAAAAAGATGGTCCGATTTTGAAAAAATCCAAAATAAGTGAATTTTTTATGCAAAAAGGCAAATATGAAAGGGCCAAATCTACTTGTCACAAAGTCAAAAAAAAAAGGGTTAATTACATCAATCGTCCCTAACCTTTACACTATTTTTTAATTTGGTCTCCAATCTTTTTTTTTTTTTTTTTCAATCAAATACCTAAAAAAAAATTGTGGACCAAATTGAAAAATGGTGTAAAGGTTGGGGACCAAATTGAAGAATAGTGTAAAGGTTGAGGACCAATGGTGTAATTAACCCATTAAATTTATGAGTAGTGCTACAGGTACAACTCAAAGGAGTTGTACATCTTACACATTTTAATCCAACGGCTGATATTCCACAGCTCAAAAATGCAATGATATCCTCACTCCCATTACATTATTTCTACCCTTTCCCCCATTTTTCATCTCTCTCCCCTCATCTCCTTTCCATTGCCCCTCCTCCTCCTTGGTCCTATTTTGGCCACCGAGAGCGCTCGAGTCCCTCAAATCCCTAGCCCTCGGCCCCGACGTGAGCCGGGTCGCCTCCGGCGAGGTCCTCTTCGACGCCATACTCGACCTCCGTGACTCCCTCGGCCTCTCCCAACACCCTCTTGCTCACGCCGCTGCCGATGGATTCGCCCTTTTCTTCGACGAGGTGAAAACCCTCTTGTCTTTCACCCTCACCCCCCCTCACCTCTCTTCTTCGGCGCCGGATTGTGGTTGTTAGGGTTTCTCTGATCCCTAGTTGTAGATTGCTACTTGTAGCTTGTTGGACGAAAAAAATATGTGGGAATGGATTTGCGGGTTTATCCCTTGAAAATTTGTCCCTTAAACCCCTTTCCGAACTCTCTGTTTCGGCTTCGCATTGTGGCTATTAGGGTTTCTTTGAACCCCTTCTTGTAGCTTGTAGGGTGAACAATTGCTGGAGTGGAGTTGCAGATTGGTGACTCAAAAGTTTAAATGTATGAAATTTGCAAATATATCTGGCAAAAATGAGGGAGAGGTGAAAAAATTAAACTCAGTGGATTTGTGCGACTTTGGTTCGTGTTGTAATTTTTACGGATTAGTTGATTGTGATATTATAAGCATTTGATTGTAGAGAAGTAGTGATCAAGGTAAAACTATGCTAAAAGGTCGAGATCCTGTGTTGCAGTTTACTGAAAGGTTGAAAAAAAATTCGAATTTAAGAGTTTCAGTCCAAAGTTGCCCTCCAACTAACTAGTTTACTACTGAAGTACATTTAATGAACTTAGCCTTTGTCACCATAGTTTTAGTTACATTTGTTTAGATGCATCGTAAATAAAGTATATAAGTGCTTTCTGGAACTTGATTTTGCAATTAATTGCCCTTCCTGTATTCATGCTGAAATATTATAATCTTGGAACTAGCGACGCCCAGTTCAAATAGGTTGATCGGTAATATTCTATATAGCATGAAAGTCCAACTATTCGTCTCTTACGCAGAATTGCCAAACATTGGAGTTCTTTGTCTTCACATTTGTCATGCACCAACTAAAACGTTTAGGGTGTTCTTTTAATAAAATACTTGTATTATTTTGTTATACCGCAATGAATCATTTTTAGGGCATAATAGAATATAGTGTATAGATTATTAATTTAGATGTGTTGATTTTGATAAATAGTTTGCCCGATCACCATTATTCCAATTGTGTATTTCGACTGCATGTGATGTTATACAGGTGAGCAATTTTGTTAAATTTCTGGCATGACTGATTATTTGAATTCAACATATTTGAGATGGATGAAGAAAGAAACAGTGAGGTCAGAGATGTACATATTTCGGCACCAGAAATTGGAATGTATTTTATCAATTTTGAAGCCGTTTTTAATTTCTACAAGCATTATGCACAAGAATTAGGATTTGGAGTTGTAAAGCGGACAACTAAAATGAGTGATGGCAAGGCTACATATGTAATAATCGCATGCTCTCGTAATGAAAAAATGCATCGGACCGTAACGAATCTTCGTCCTCGTCCATCGGTACTGAAGACGAACTGTCTTGCGAGGATAAATGTCGTGATAAATGCGGATTCATCTTGTGTAATAAGCAAAATTAGACTTGAGCATAATCACGTCCTTAGTCCTTATAAGTCTCGATTTTTCCTAATCGAATCATAGATCCAAGCGTCAAGAGGCGGCTTGATCTTAATGATCGTGCTGGAATCAGACTGAATAAAAGTTATAATTCTATTGTTGTTGAGGCTGGTGGGTATGAAAACTTAACATTTGGAGAGAAGGACGCTCGTAATTATATTGAAAAAGTCCGTCGGTTACGACTTGGTGAAGGGGATGGCGAAGCAATTTGTAATTATTTTAGAGAAATGCAAGAGAGAAATGGAAACTTTTTTTATGCCATAGATCTAGACGATGATTCTCGGCTTCGCAATGTGTTTTGGGCAGATGCTCGGAGCAGAGCGGCCTATGAATGTTTCGGAGATGTAATTACATTCGACTCGACATATCTAACAAATAAGTATGATATGCCGTTTGCTCCCTTCGTCGGTGTTAACCATCATGGACAATCAATTTTGTTGGGGTGCGGCCTACTCTCCACTGAAGATACAGAATCGTTTGTATGGCTCTTTCGGAATTGGTTGGCATGCATGTCCGACCGTGCCCCCAAAGCAATAATCACATATCAAGATAGAGCGATGCAAAATGCTATCGCACGTGTCTTTCCTGACACTCGACATCGATGGTGCTTATGGCACATAACAAAGAAGATACCAGAGAAGCTAAGAAGCTACGGCGAATATCATTCGATTAAGAGCGTTATGATGGATGCTATTTATGAATCACTGACAGATATTGAATTTGAGGAAAAATGGAAGAGAATGTTAGCTTGTTACGGACTTCAAAATAATGACTGGTTGTCAGGCCTCTACGAGGAAAGACGTAAGTGGATACCAGTTTATGTGAAGGAAACATTTTGGGCTGGAATGTCCACAACACAGCGAAGTGAAAGTATGAATGCATTTTTTGATAGTTATGTGAACTCGAAAACTTCATTAAAACAATTCGTTGAGCAGTACAAAAATGCTATCAAGAATAAAGCTGAAAAAGATGCAGATTTAGACTACAAATCATTCAGTTCAGTCATACCGTGTATCAGCCGTTATGCATTTGAGAAGCAATTTCAAGATGTGTACACGAATGCGAAATTTAGAGAATTTCAGTCAGAGTTGAAGGAATTAATGCATTGCGAGACTTCCTTACTGTCGTCGAACGGCAGTGCGTATTCTTATCAAGTTAATGAGTATGGCGAGGGCGGTAAAGATATAGTCTTTACAGTCTATTTTGATGAGAGTAGCTTTCTAGTGAGTTGTATTTGCCGTCAATTTGAGTATAAAGGTATTTTATGTCGACATTCAATTGCCGTCCTAGTGCATAGGAAGTTGCTGATTGTCCCAGATACTTACATATTAACATGATGGAGGAAGGACGTCAGACGGAGGTATACCCGCGTGAAGACATGGCATAAGAACTTAGGAAACACCGCTGAAATTTATCGATATGAACAAGTCTAGTAGTATGTATGACATTGCTATTGAGTCCGATGAGAAATGTGAAGTAGCATTACGTACGTTGCGAGATTTGAAGACCAAATCGGAATATACTTCATCATCCAAGGGGAGCAATGATATTGAACATTCGCCGATTGCGGCAACACCTTCGAATGGTGTGTCGGATGATAGAAGTAACGACCGGAGAGTTCTAAGCCCACTACCAGTTCGCAGTAAAGGCCGCCCGCCAAGCAAAAGAAAAGAGTTTATGATCGAAAAAGTTGTACGACGGTTGAAGATGAAAGCCAATAAACAACAGGTATATCTTGAGCTACGTGAATCAATTTATTGTTTGATTCTAATATAGGACATACGTCAAATATTGATAATTATTCATGATATATTTTAACAGGTTGGACACCATTGTGGGGACAAGTTATATAATGGTAAACGTTCCATCTATAATCGTGTATCATCAGCACAGTCGACCTCCTCCCAACAGAGTGTAAATATTTTATATTTTTTTTTTTTCTATATAGCATTGTATTTTCTAAGATACGATATAATTCGCTTTGACTATTTATTTTTGAAAATCTGGATCTCTTATTCTACAAAACTAATTGGTTTATTAAAACAGCTTCATCTACAAAGTCCTAAGATTAACAAATCGTCGTCAAGTGACGTACCTTATGGTATCGGTGTACACAGCGTCCCAGACATTGTCGTAACAGTAATCATAAATATATTTATGTTGGACGGTCCTTTAATACAATTTTATCTTATAT
Organism: Aechmea fasciata; assembly: GCA_025177825.1. Lineage (NCBI taxonomy): Eukaryota > Viridiplantae > Streptophyta > Magnoliopsida > Poales > Bromeliaceae > Aechmea > Aechmea fasciata. The sequence goes on along the minus strand of CM045931.1, from coordinate 10,925,574 downwards.
AAATATAATATGGTTTTACGTTTGGTTTCTTTTTATATCAGACAAGGTGGGGCCCCAAAAATATATCCACTTCTATAGATCCTATCATGCATACTCATACTGTGGAAATTAGTCCTCAATCTACACATCCGAATTACAGCGCTCGTACGCACATGCCATGCTTGACTCATTTGCAAGAGGTATTGAGCAATTTTGTATAGATTCTATAAATGCGTATTGTATGCTTGGCTTTAAATTGATCCTATTAACTTTTAAAATAGTTGCAGGACAAGGAGATACCGCCGGAACATCAAATTGAGCAGGGTGGAAAAGCACCGGCCACATGAATGCCGCATCCATTATATTCATTAGAATGGGAGGTATTGACAAAGTCTTGATAGAATCTATATATGCGTATTTTATGCTTGGCTTTAAATTGATCTTATTGACCTTTTAAACAGTTGTAGGAAAAGCAGATACCGCAGGAACATCAATTTGAGCATGGTGGAAGAGCACCGGCCACATGAAAGCAGCATCCATTAAATTCATTCGAATTGGACAGATTCCGAATTGATCTATCTTTAACCTGTTTGTTGGGGAAAGTCGAATTAAAAATAGTGATTTAACAATCTTTCGTATTCTTCGTGTTGCTTTGGTAGCAGTGCATGTAGGATTGGCAACAATGTAATAACGTGCTTATATTCCTCATATGTAGCAATCTTGAATGTTTTTACTATCTGTTTAGTCTATGACTAATGTGTGTATTTATTGGTAAAATTGTGTTTCATTATAGACCGTCTGTATTTTTTTAAATATGTAAATTACTATGCATTTGATACTGCTTTTACTTATTTCGTCGTGTCATGTAAAGCTCTTTGTCATTTAAAGGTGTTGCTCTATATTCTTGGGGTGTCGAAGTCTAGTAAGTGTTCACCTCCAATATACGAGATTCTGTTTTACTAAAATATTATTATTCTATTTATCTGTATACCTGTGCAAGAAACCACATATTGGTATTCTTTTAGTATACATAGCAGGTATTTAATCCGATGCCAAACACCTTTAAATTTATTGCAACTATCCAAATGAATTCTTGCTGTCTTCTCTTGCAAATCTGTACCTTCCTTTTAATTGATGTAATCCGCAGGTGCTGACACAGGGTATAAGATTCCATAGTCCAACGTTCTACTGTATACAAAGTTCCTTTATATTCAAGTATAAGTATCCTATTTGAATATTAGAAAATGATTTACCATTGTGCGTCTTGATGAAATATATAATTTACTCAAAACCTACTTGTATTTTTTTAAAAGAGAACGACACATATAGGTGTACCAAAATACATCTATAGTGCTATAAGGGCCAATCCATGTACCTACTAGTGATAGGCAACAACGGAACACTTAAAGCGCGATACAGTACATTTGAAGTTTTATAGGCAGCAATGGAACACTTATACCGCTGTTTCGTACATTTTACGAGTTATCTGGAACACTCATATACCTGATAGTGATAAGTCATTCTTAAAAAAATAGATCCTCTAGTTACAACTTAACTGAGGATCATCCATAGTTATATGACCACTTTTACTGCTACAGCTCATCTTCTCGCATAACATTCTCAAGAAGCTTGAAATACGGCCATGTTAAGGATTTTATAGGTTGGCAAATATCGTGAACTCGTTGGAGTCTTGAAGAGATCAAAAGCATCAAGATGAAGTTGGATGATCCAGAACTCGTTATAGAAGCACGGCACCTTAGGTATATCTTAAAGATCATTTATGATGATTTACATTAAGAATATAGTAGTTAGAAGACTTTTAAAAAGCTATAAACTGATAAATTTACATAAAAATGAAATTATGTAACCAATGTCCGGACCTTCCTCAATGTCCGGATCCCGTAAGGCTGTTTGCTGCGGGATAGTTAATCAATGTCCGGACCTTCCTCAATGTCCGGATCCCGTAAGCTTGTTTTCTGCGGGTTGGTTAATTCAGGACCGGACAGCCTTTCAATGTCCGGATCCCGTGGGCTTGACATTGCACAATTCTCATGCATGTCCGGACATCCTGGAATAGTCCGGTCCCTGTGCCATCAGCTTCAATGTTCCGCAATACAACTAATGTTTAGATCTCGATTGATGTGCTTGAATTTCGCAATATACTAATTTTAATTTTTTATTAGATGAACGGTTCAACATTTATGACATTTTTAAATTTTCTTGGATTAGAATTTGTTAATATATTTCGTGTAATTGATGTTGAAAATCTTTTTAAATTGAAATTCCATTGATTTCTGAAATTTACCTTCTGAGACCGGTCTCGGTTGGATGTCCGGACCGCACGCTCGCAGGGTGCGCAACCTTGTGTGGCATCCGGACATTACTTGCAATGTCCGGTCTGAGCTGGAGCGGAATGCGTATGTAACGAACCGAACTTTAGCCAAATTGGTTGAAGCACGCGAAAGAAATAATTGGACGAGTTCCAATTACCTTTCCAAGCATTTTGGAAGGGTTAAAAGAGGATTTAAAAGAGTTATAAAGGTTTCGGCGTTGTTCGGCACGAAGTAGAGTCGAAACGACGCGAAAAACAAAGTCTGGGCAGTTTATACCGGTACAAGCACCATTTTGTACCGGTATAGCAACTTTTACCGAGAGGGCAGCAGCTCTCGGGTTTGAGATTTTTGGTGTCTGTACCGGTACAAAGTGGATTTATACCGGTACAAATGCTGCGAAACCGAGAGGCAGCTCTCGGGTTTGCCTCTGGAGCAATTTATACAGACAGAATGGGCTTGTACTGCAGACAAACAGTGTCCGGGCAAAGCTTTTGGACTGCTTCGCAAATAAAAAAAATTGAGGGCCTAAATGCAATTGTTACAACACAATACACTCCCAAACACCCCTCTCTTCATAGCCACTTCACCAAACACCTCTCTCTCACATTTCCCTCTTTCTCTCTCTAGAAAACTCCCCTAGAGCTTGGAGGAGAAGAAGGAGAAGCTTGGAGAAGGTGGATTTTGTGGCTTTGGTGGTTCTAGAAGCTCTCCTACAAGGTAGACCTTGGGTTAGCTTTGGGCAAAGGTGAGTTCATGCAAACCTAAACCTAGGGTTTGGGATTTCTCTTTAGATTTTCGGATTTAGGAGTCTCTACAAGTGTAGAAACATCCTAATACACATAGAACACATGAAAACCCTAGTTTCTTCATGTGCTCTCATGGTGGAACCTTAGGGCATCAATGCATGCCCTAGAAAAGAGTTTAAATGGTCTTAGATGAGTTCCTAGAAGATCCACAAGCTCTCTTTTGCTTGTTTAAGAGATCAAAACGTAGGGTTTCTACATATGGCTTGATAGAGCACCCAAATTTGGGGCTTTTGACTATGGAGGTTCTAGGGTCAAATTGACCTTGTAGAAACTTAATTGGGAGTGTTCCCGACGCGTGGGGCAACTCCGTTTATTTTTACGAAAAGCCGATCATAGAGTTGCTATGTAAAATGGCCTGATTGGGTCAACTTTTAACGTAACAGGTTTCAACCTAGGCACCGGTTGGCCGTGAGATTTCTTGGGCAACTCCACAAAAATATTCTAAGGTGGGTGGTGCATTCCAAAGACATCGAACTTCCCTTTATGTCTAAGTGTCATATTTGAGCATACTTTAAATTGAGCATAATGCATAGTAGGGTTATTTAAGAGCTTTTATCGAATTTTGTGAGTTCAAAATGCATGAGAATGAGTGTATGATATTATAGTGACAAAGAACAAGAACCCTATGTATGCATGATAAAACCTAAGGCAAGAACTTAGTATACTTGACAAATGAACGTGACATTGGACATGTACTTAGAGATTGTGAAAAAGTCGAGTCTAGACAACTTGTGTGGCATCAAAGAACAAAGAACAAGAATATGAATAAGTAGATTACTTGACATTAGTATGATTGAGAGATTGACATTGTGACAACAACCTTAGAGCTAAGGGTCATATGAGCATAGTCTCCTTGAAGTCAAGGAATGGATTGTGAATTGGAATCCTTAAAGTTAAGGATTGATCGTACTCACCATAGAGTCCTTGCTCGGGGGCGGTAGCTCCCCCTCGAGCGGTGCGCTCCGGAGTAGGTCACCACTGGAATGAGTTTTCCAGAGGACGGTCCCAACGGGTCGATATTGAGCCTCCCCGGTTACTTTGGGATTTTGAGTTTGGTTGAGTCTTGTTGGGGGCGAACTCACGGGTTAGCCAAGAGATTGGGTATTGGACTTATGATCTTGCATGTTTTATTTTGAGCATATTATCGTTTACTTTCAAGCGTATTAGTTGCATTTGTTAGTCGGTTATTATCTTACCTTTCTTTCTATTACGCTTGAATTAGACCTAGTGGGAAAGTCGGCGTGGTTGGTTGCCGAACCCACTGGGAACTTTGTTGTAGTTCTCACCCCACTATTTCCACAGGGCCGGGACCTAGCGAGCCGGCCGAGGACCGCGGTAAGGGCATCGAGCCCTAGGTAGAGACCGCCCGAGTTATTTCATTTTGCTATAGTCGCATTTCCCTTTATATCATCTTTTGTATTTGATGATTATAGTTGTTTAACTTTAATTGTAATCAAGTTTCATTTTGAGGTAAATATGATGTAAGAAAGAAATGATGCATGGAATGTAAAGACTTTTAAAGAATTCAAGTTGTAAGAATTATGCATGTATGTGATTGAAATTAATCATAGTACTTGTATGTTTTAGTTTAGCACTTCACTTTGGCTATGGCTTGCCCTCGTGCAAGATGTTATGTATGCTTCCGCATGTGTAAAAATTTTATACTCTATCTGTACTTGTTGAGCCTTGGGCGGGCAGGGGAAGCTCTGTCCGTTCGGCATCTGTTTGACGCGCTCGAACCGGCCAAATGGATCGGGCTCGGGGCGTGACAGATAAAAATTGTGAGACCCCAGTTAGTCCTATATATAAGATATAATAGGACTAAAACTCTTAACCCGTCTTAAGCATTTTGGGTGGTGGCAAGACCCAAGAGGTTAAGAGAGTTAAGCGTGCTAGGACGGGAGTAGTCCTAGGATGGGTGACCCCCTGGGAAGTTGGGGCGTCATAGTATCGAGCCAATTAGTAGGAAGTGTGAGATGAGTCTCGAGCTGTGGTCCGGGATGACGAGCTAGAGAGACGAGTCTCACATTGCCTAGTACTTGTAAGTCTTAGCCTGACGAGGACGTCAGGGCTTAAAGGATGGGAGATTGTGAGACCCCAGTTAGTCCTATATATAAGATATAATAGGACTAAAATTCTTAACCCGGCTTAAGCATTTTGGGTGGTGGCAAGACCCAAGAGGTTAAGAGAGTTAAGCGTGCTAGGACGGGAGTAGTCCTAGGATGGGTGACCCCATGGGAAGTTGGGGCGTCACAGCGTATAAACCAGAGCGACCGAAGTCAGTTCAAATCACTTGTTTTTTAACTCTTGTTGCCAGTTTCTCTCTCTACAAAACCTAAACTGCTTCCTTTGGTCATCTTGCATCATTTTCCTTTCTTCTTCTACGGATTTTAGGTATGATTTCCATATTTTTCTCTTTATTTGCTTATTTTTCTTAAAAACTAGGGTTTTGATTTTTATGGTGTTTGATCTTGCTTTTGCTGTTTTCAACTAGATTTGTTGCCTCAATCTTACTTTAACATGCTTACATTACATTTTTATAAGTTATATTTCATGTTTTATCATCAGATCTGTGCGCATTTTGGATCAAACACTCGGTTTTTACTGTTGTTACTGTTCACAGAGGAATTTTTCGCATCTTTCTTGTTTTTTATCATTTTTCATGCATATTTTCTATATTAAATTTGTTCCTAATGGCTAGGGTGCTCTAGACTTATTTTTCAATTAATGGCCTATTTTTCTTAAATTATGAAATGTTATGCTCAATGTGTCTATTTTGATCATTTGAACAGCGACTCTTTGTTATCAAGAATTTGTGGCTACTGGTACTCGTCTTTTTGATGGCAAGAGGAGGCCCTGGTGCTAAGCGTCGACGCTCCTCCGCGCAACAACAGGAGGAACCACTGGCCGAGGACGTCGGGAGTGAATACAATCCTGCCGAAGACTCGGATCGTGAGTCTCAGGAGGGGGATTGGGAGGCCGTATTGGCCGAGGCCCGTACGACGCAAGGTGAGCACGTTGCTGAAAAAGGAAAATCTAGAGACAAAGGGAAAGGAAAGTCAACAGAGGCAGAAAAGGAGAAGTCTAAGGAGAAGTCAAAAGGAAAAGGAAAAGGCAAGGAGAAGGTTCCCGACACAGCACATGTTGAGGAGCAACGATCTACTGGACGACGTAAGAGGACAGAAGGTATTACCATAGGTGAGCCTAGATTTGCAGCCGAGTCTCCTGCTAGGGCACCTCCCGTTCCTGTTGATCTTAAGCGGCTCCGGTTGTATTCATCGAAACAAAGGCGTCGGTGAGCGGTTCGTTGTCGCCGCAAATCTTATTGATGAGCTCACGGGTTTCAAACCCTTTTCGACCACGGGGATTTGCATGATGTTTGTAACTTCTCTGAGCAAACTGGATATGGCATTGAGTTGATTAGAGAGTTCTACATGAGAGCAGGACATTTGGTCGAGACTGATGGAGGTCCTTACGTCTTTTCTACATCAGTTCGAGGTGTTGAAATTAGTATTACTCCTGACACTGTGGCATCAGTTCTTGATATGGCTGCTCGTACTGATGGAGTAGATTATTTAAAATCTGGTTTCGACTCAGTTCGTGATTGGAAGCGGGTTCTCACTGCTTTATGTGTTCCCGATGCTGAGAACAATGGTAATGCTATTTTGTCGAAGGATTTGAGATTAGAATATAGATTCTTGAACTTTGTAGTTTGCTACAACATTATGCCTCTGGCGAATACGAAGGTGATTCGATGGAATAGAGTGCTATACATGTATTTGTTGGGACGTCCAGATATAGTTCAAGAGCGGAATATCAACTTGAATGTTCCTTTTCTCATATGGAAACGGATGGCGAGAGAGATCAAGACAGCAAGCCAGAAGGATCGGCTCCCATTTCCTTTATTGATTATGCGGATTCTTAGGCAACATGAAGTGAATGTCGTATGTTCCTCGTATGAGCACTCGTTGGGGCCGATCAGTGACACGACTATGACCAAGTCACATGTGCAGCTTCATGGTCAATCTCCACCTCGAGCTGAGGCTCCTGCTCCTGCTTCACCTCCAGCTACAGGTTCTGACACTGAAGCATCCATTTCATCCGTATTTCGTGAGCAACGGAGGTTATCGGGTGACCTTGAGCGTCTTTCGGCAGGTCAAGAGGCATTGGTTGCTAAACAAGATAAGCTCGTCACCGATCTGGACAAGTTGAACAAAAGAGTTGGTCGCGTTTCTCGCTCGAGGCTTCTTTGTGGGAAGATGGGTTGTGGAAGCTCCGAGATGCCTCCTCCGGGAAGCGACTCCGAGTGACTTATGGATAGTACCTCCTTTTATCTTTTTGGTGCTTTGTGACACTAAGGGAGAGATGATGTGGATGTGGTTGGATGGTGATGACTGACTTTAAAAAACACTTTAATGTTGCTTTGCTTTGTTAGTTAGATTGACTTAGCTTTGGATGTTGCTTAATCGTTTGTTTTATCTTATGCTTAGAACTCTTGTAACTATCACTGAACTTTTACTGTTCATGAATGAAAATCTTGATGTTTGAATGTGTGTGTTGAGATTTCTTTTGCACATTGAACCTTACATGCGTAGTGCACATTGATATATGTAATAGTGATAGGACCACTTTAATCTACAAACCTGAGTTTTCACATCATAGCCATAAACAGAACAGTTACGCACGAGGTTGGGCACACCTATCGCTTTGGTTAGAACACCCATAGATACGACAGTGCTAAATAACTCAAAAAAACAAAAATTGCCCTAACTATTTCTGTTCCGCGGTGCATCTATAGTGGTGTAGGGCACATTCATATATGGAGTAGTGATAGGACCACTTTATTCTGCCAACCTGAGTATTCACATCATATCGAGAAACGGAATACTTATACATGCGTTTGGGTACACCGACCTCCTTGGTTGGAACACCTATATATATGACAGTGCTAAGTACGTCTCTTAAAAGTAACCCTAACTATAGCTGTACCGAGGTCCACAACCATATACCTCCCTCCTCTATATATCCACTAATGTTAATTGCCTCCCACTTCACATCTATCCTCCTCCCTTATACACGAGTTTGTGCTCATTCCTCGTCAAACATTGTGTTGTGCTCATTCTTATAGCTATAGATCTAATATGTCCAGCTCTAACTCCACACGACCGAGATTCATCAACTGTTTTATTCCATTTTGCAATAGATTCTTAGATGCTAATATTTTGTATGACCGTGCAGCTCAAGTGAATATTATTTCCTCCAACAGTGAAGACGATTGCTCAATGAATGCCGTCACTACTCTCCTGGCTGAGCGGTCTGGTGGCGATCCGTGTGATTATGAAATTGTACATAGTCCCGACGACGGCGACTATGTAGTATTCTTTCTTAGCCAGAAGATACGGGATAAAGCTATCCGTCGATCGCCAGTTCACTCCGACAAACTCACCATTACGGCCGTGCCGTGGGAATACAACCTTGGTAACCGCAGCCATAGATTTCGGTATGATGTATGGATCCGTTTGCATGGCTTACCGCTCCAGTGCCACGGGTACCAAGATTTACAATCTATTGTTTCAACTTTCGGGGAATTTATAGGTGGGAGATGAGAGAAGCCGGCTTCGTCAAGATGTAAGGTTCTATCGATTGTTGATCAAATGTCCTGACCTCCAAATCATTCCTGAATGTATTACGCTCGTGTTGGGAAACCGGGAATGGAAAGTAAATGTTGAAATAGAGTCATCGGAATTTCACCGCTGGACCGGCAGCCCTTGATGTACTGCCAACCAGAACTAACTGTGCATTTTCTGGTGGTACATGTGCTGAGAATTCAGTTTGGCTTTCGTGATTTGCATAACTAGTGTGCCGTATTTATCACATATTTACAGTTGTTGTACTGATGTATACAATTTTTGTATTCAGTCTTTGTAGTGTTGTATGCCAATCTGCTTATGCAAATTTTATAGTAAATAAGTTTTGTGGACAGTCATTGTGCGGTACTATCACATAATTCGTTCGCAATTTTTTTATTATATTTTGTATTGTTGTATGCAGTTTGTAACAAGCACAAGCCGAAGCACACACTCATTGGACGAAAAAAAGGTGAGCAATGTTTTTTTAATACACTTTGTCATTGCAAAATATCAGGTAGAATAGGAAACACCAATATCACTCTTGACATGATCTAATAGGATAACATATTAACGCTATCATATTTGGCAAACATAACAGTCCACTATCGTCAGCAGTGAATATTATATATTGAAATAACAACTATTATATTTTTCATACAACTTGTTCCTCTACGAGAACAATATTTTTACACACAAAATAGATATAATAAATACAATAATTATCTTTCTCTCAGTGTCCATCCTTTCCGTCAATGCTGTTGTTCTTGTTGAAACTTCTTCAACTTTTCTTTTCAGGATTTCTATTTGTTCGGACAAGGTAGAGAGGTTGTTCTTTAAGGTTTGAAGTATCTTCTCATCGGTTTGTTTTTGGGGAGATGATGCTGATTCAATTGCTGAACTTTTCTTTTTCTGCGAGATATTTGAACTATCTCCTTCCCAATGTTCTTGGAATATTTTTCCCTTCTTATCACACCACATGAAAAAGTTACAGTAATTTTCAGTTTCCTTTCCATATTTGCGACAACCATAAAATTGTCTCCCTTTACTTCTAGCTTGTTGTGAAGTTCTAATTATAGCTATCTCATTACACTTGCACACAACTACCCTGTCTTCATGAGAACTTGCAGTGACATTCTACACAAAATGGACAAACAAGATTTAAAAATTCACTACCAAGTAATCAAATTAACTGATCTTATAAGACAAAATAATGAGTCAATTAAATTGATCAACTCAACATATCAAACTATATGAATAATACAAACTGTAGACTGATCCAATGCAGAGTTTCATACACTGAAATAACTAGACGTCATGAATGATTATTATTTTCTTCCATTTTCTATCATAAATTCGTGTGAATGCAAACATTCGCAGTAGATAAGAACTTTTTCATGGATTTAAGGCATCCCTGATGTTCAAACCAAGAGTAATATCTCCATATAACCCCAAATATATTGGGTTTCAATTTGTGGATCTATGTATTTAGGTTGGAAAAACGAAATTGAAAAGCAATAAAAAAATTCCCAAACAAACAACTGTTGGAAATTTGTAGATCTATTTTATTTTAGGTTACTAAGAATTCAAAATAAATGAAAAAAAAAAATATTTATGAGAACTAAATATCAGGCCTCGTTTGATAGAAAGGGCGATGCGGAGAGCGGGGGTGGTGTCGGGGTGGGTTGGGCGCACGAGAGAAGGAGCGGCGGCGGTCTACGCACATAGAGAAGGAGGCGGTCGATCGCGTTTCGCGCACGAGAAAGAGCGCGGCGAGGGTCAGCGACCACAAAAAGAGAGAGAGAGAAGGAGGGAGAGAGAGAGAGAGAGAGAGAGGGAGTGAGGAAGGTAGTAGGAAAAAGTTGTATATGGTAGAGAGAGAGTGGGGAAGGAGGTGGGAAGGTTTTTGGGTTTAGGGTCTTACTCTTACTCTTTCACTTTTGCCTATGCTAAAACTATTATATTATTATAAAATATGATATATTATATTTTCCGATTCGAAAATTTATTTTATATTTAAAATTTTTAATTGTGTAATGGAAATTTTATATTTTAAAATTAACATATAGTGTATTTATATTTTAAAAGTGCACAGTTCTAATGTTAAATTCAAAATATGTAATTTGAATTTTTTAATTTTAACAACAAATATATTATAAAACTTTAAAATGAATTTCAAATTTACATTTAAAATATTAAGAATAATATTATAAAATATGATATTATAAATTAAAAGGAACACCTATATAGTTGCCTCAAATTAATGGCCATTGCAATAGAGTAGGCCTACAACTTTTGCAGATGTAGCCTGATATGGAACAGTTATACCACTATACGGTACAGCTGTAATGTTAAAAGGAACACCTATATAGGGCTACTGCTTTTGCAGCTATAGCCTGATATGGAACATTTATCCCACTCCACGGTACATCTGTAATGTTAAAAGGAATATCTATATAGGGCTACTGCTGTAATGTTAAAAGGAACACCGTTTTTTTTTTTGTATGTCATATGGAACATATACCACTATAAGTGCAATTGTAATATTAAAAGGAACACCTATATAGGGCTACTGCTTTTGCAGATGTAGCCTGATATGGAACAGTTATACCACTATACTGATGCAGTGTAATGTTAAAAGGAACACCACTATATCGCCCCATCTAAATGCCCATTGATTGGGAGTAGGCCTCAAATTAATGGCCATTGCTAAATAGGCTACCGCTTTTGCGGGTATCTGAATTGAAACGTTATACCACTATAAGTGCACCGTAATGTTAAAAGGAACACCTATATATATAGGGCTACTGCTTTTGCAGATGTAGCCTGATGGAACAGTTATACCACTATACGGTACAGCTGTAATGTTAAAAGGAACACCTATATAGGGCTACGCTTTGTACCGTAGCCCGATATGGAACATTTATCCCACTCCACTGCAATTTGTAATGTTAAAAGGAACACCTATACGGCTACCGTAATGTTAAAAGGAACACCTATATAGGGCTACCGTTTTTGCGGATGTAGTCGCTATGGAACGATTATACCACTATAAGTGCAATTTGTAATGTTAAAAGGAACACCTATATAGGGCTACTGCTTTTGCAGATGTAGCCTGATATGGAACAGTTATACCACTATACGGTACAGCTGTAATGTTAAAAGGAACACCTCTATATCAGCCCCATCTAAATGCCCATTGATTGGGAGTAGGCCTCAAATTAATGGCCATTGCTAAATAGGGCTACTGCTTTTGCAGGGGTATCCTGAATTGGAACAGTTATACCACTATACGGTACATCTGTATTGTTAAAAGGAACACCTATATAGGGCTACGCTTGTGGCACGATATGGAACATTTATCCCACTCACGATGCACCGTAATGTTAAAAGGAACATCTCTATATACGCCCATCTAAATGCCCATTGATTGGGAGTGGGCCTCAAATTAATGGCCATTGCTATATAGGGCTACTGCTTTTGCAGGGGTATCTTGAATTGGAACAGTTATACCACTATACGGTACAGCTGTAATGTCAAAAGGAACACCTCTATATCTGCCCCATCTAAATGCCCATTAATTGAGAGTAGGCCTCAAATTAATGCCCATTGTTATATAGGACTACTGCTTTTGCAGGGCTATCCTGAATTGGAACAGTTATACCACTACCCGGTACAGCTGTAATGTCTTGCAGGAACACCTATATAGCTGAGCGAGTAGGGTTTAGCTTTTGCAGGGGTATCTAGCTATATGGAACAGTTATACCACCACCCGGTACAGCTGTAATGTTAAAAGGAACACCTATATAGCTGCCCCTTCTACATGCCCATTGATTGCGAGGAGGGTTTAGCTTTTGCAGGTGTATCCTGAATTGGAACAATTATACCACTACCCAGTACAGCTGTAATATTAAAAGACACACCCATGCTTTTACTTATATTTGTACGGCTCAGCTTTTGAGTAATTTAGCATCTAAGGCAAAATGGCCATTAACATCTATAAATAGTCTCTATATACTTGCCTTATCGAATATCATTTTAGTGGACATTTCATTTCAATATATCTTCCAAGCTTATTTCATTATCCCGTAGTAAATAGACATGTCTACGACTAATTCCTCTCGTCCCAAAGAACACTCTCATCGCTTCATTTCTTGTAATCCTGAGCATTCCGAAAGTGATAACTTATTACTTCGTGCAGGTGAGGTAATCATCGCTGGCAACACAATTGAAACTGAGTTTCACAGATTGCTGTAGCAGGTATGCTTGCACAGAAGATAGGTGGCCGACCCTCTGATTATGAGTTTGCAGAAGGTGGTGTAGGAAGGTATATCGTTTTCTTTCCTACTGAGAAGAGCCTTCAGAAAGCTATTCGGCGTTCCCCAATAAGGAAAGACATATTAACAATCACAGTCACTCCATGGGAAGCCAAATAGTACATACGACACCAACATTTCGGTATTTTGTATGGATTCGCCTACGAAATTTACCACTCTATTGCCATCAGTATCAAGAGGTCACTACCATTGTTTCGAGCTTTGGCAGATACTTATGGACCGATGAGCGCAGCCGTCTTCGTGAAAATCTAAGCTACTATCGTGTTTTGATCAAATGTATTAATCCTCGCATCATACCAGAATATATTAGACTCTCAGTAGGGAATAGAGAATGGACTGTTTTTGTGGATTGAGTCATGGGAAACTTGCCCATCAACGGAAAGCCCATGATGGAGTGTATACTGTACGACCTGCATCGCAACTTTAATCACAAGTATTAATCTAATATTTCGGTATCCTCATTGTCTTTAATCACAAGTATTAATCTAACATAGAGCATCCATGTCTATATGTTCACTTCTATTTGCTGGCCTTCGTTTCTGCACCTAAATCTTAAAATAAAACAGTTATACTGCTCCCCGGAACAACCGTAGGGCAAAAGAGCACACCCATATGCGTGCCATGTCTATATGTCATTTTATATTTGCTAGTCTTTACTGTTGCACCTATAGCGTCAAATGGAACAGTTATACTGCTCTCCGGAACATCTGTAGGGTTAAAGAGCACACCTATATGCCTAGCAAATCCATATACTGTGGAAGGTATAAGGAACATGCGAAATAATCCGAATTAAATTGACAATGCATATACGATATAATCTGAACAAAATACATCACAGTAGATAGACAGATTACATCCGAATTAAATTGACAATCCGTAGCTTAGCCATCTGGGACTTAGCCATTTTTGTGCCGATTACGCGAGCAAAGACCGGAGTCGACCACCAAGACCGGTCTAGGGAGACCGGTCTCCACCACCAAGACCGGATCCCGAAAGGGGGGTTTCCAGGACTTAGCCGATTTTCCATTTTACTCGGCTGCTACGCGCGTGACATCCGGTCTTCTCTAGCGAGGTCCGGTCTCAGAGAGCTCCAAGTCTGAAAAGTTTCCAGACTTGAAGTTTTGCTTTCTCGGTTCCCGTTTTCGATATACATGGGTTGTAATACACTTAGAAACCATCCATACTCAATCTACTTCGGGTTCGGCTCATCTCGACAGAACTCGGCACGCTCTACGGGGAGTCGATAAGCTACATATGAAGTTAGAATCAACTTGCGAAAATAATCTGAATCTGGATAACAAATCATTCAGTATATAATTAGATCAAGTCGACATCACGGTAGATGGACACATTACATCAATAGGACAAAACTGACTAGAAAGGTATCAAATAAATGACAACATCCATACAAATTACATGCAGTGTAGAGGGGCAACAAACTGCCATGGATCTCCAAACATCTCGACAATATATTAAACAGCATATAACCTTCAAAATGATATAACATTCACAACGAACTAACATTCAAAGCTTAAATATTGTTCACAACATACAACCTTGACAAATAATACATCCCACTACCAGACAGACATGCTGAATCATGTACGATTTACACTTCATCTTTTCGGACTGTACACTCAATCATCGAATTATAGGACACATAGCCTGGGTCCCTTATTATTACACTAACCATATGGGGACGGTAAAAGAGGGGGTCATTATCATACAATGAGAGATCAGGAAGGCCGCTCCGTACCAGTCGTTCCGCAAAAAGGCATGTGTACATGCCACAATCGACTTCCGTCGGACCCTGTTGTTGACAATCGGTATGAAAAACGTCGTCAGGAGGATCGACGGAGAATTGGAGGATGTGGTCAAAATAGGAAGAAAACCATTTCGCCTGTCGAAGATAACAAAAGGCAAAGAAATTAAAACGAGTGAATAAAGAATTAAAATACTGTGCACACTGTCACGAATAAATTAATACCAGTAGCTGTGTCGCGTCGCGTGCCCCGCTGTGGCTCCACAAGGAGTTCCAACTCTCAAAACGGCCTTCCTTCAAATCAATTGCTAATAAATGCCAATGCCAATTATTATGTAAAGGTATGAGTACATATCTATTCTTGCTGCATGTATGTGCATTTATTTTATCCAGAAAGTGGCGTATAGATGCGGATCCAAATGCCACATCCTTAACAAAATCAGCTGTTAAGACATCATCTTTTTCAAATCCCTGCATCCGATTGAGTACGTGCATCTGCATATAAATAGGAATCAACTTAGCAACATGCCTTACGAACGTTAGGATACATAATAATGCAAAGATTATGGATGCTTAATATTTTTACACATGATCAAACAGACCTAATAAATAAGGTTAAAGAAATTAGGGGTCGGACTTCAAAAGATTTTTATCTCCCATTATAACTCACTTTTATATTTAATTAACTTGGCTTGAAAGGGAAATAGAAAACAAGCGAGAATAGTTGATAAACTAATGTAATAGTTAAACCATCCAATTCACCGCAACTTCAGTTCGGCAAAAAATACCAGGTTGACTAAATTTATGCTCCCCGATGCAATCCAACTTTTCAATTATGTGAAAATATACATTAATCACCTAAATAAAAAAAGTCAGCAAAACAAAGAGAATTAGAATAATATATATAGCTATAAATAGATATGTGTATAAGAAACAACAAGTGCTAACTACAATGCATAATATGTGGCAGCATTAACCTCGTCGTGCGTCGGGCCTCCAAATAAGTAATCAAGGAGGACTTGACTACTAAGAGAAGGCGAATCTGACCCCTTTGTATCATCTAGCCATATGGGTCCTCTATAAAAAGAAAATTTAATTACTAATATGAAATAAAATAAGTGCTGCGAAGTATAGATAGCATATTTCGCCAAACATATATAATGCTAACTAATCACTATTGTATATAAAGATTGACGAACTTTGTAATAGGTCGCGAAATTACAAAACTGATTGCATCCTGCTCAACTTTGGGAATATTTTTTCTTCCAGGATAGTTGCGACGACGCTCAATAATTACCCCGGGCTTCTTAGACGGCGCAGGGATATCATCATCAATCTCAACAGCTCAACTGCCACTTTCTGACTGTTGAAGTTTAGCCTTAATATCCTATATTGAACCAAATCACGTGCAATTTTCATATTTTATATGATATAAGTTAATTCACATATAACTTAATCAAATAAATTATACCTTAAGGACCTAATCGTCCGGAGGCACTATCCGATCCCTCTTCATCACATTTCTCCCCCAATCTCCAAAAGCCGCCGTCGCTTTATTTTATATTGGCGAGTCAGAGGACGATCGCCTGCTGTAAAGTCAGGGGACATTATTTTGGGTTTCCTTTCACGCACTTTAAGACGTTTAATTCTGGAAGGAATGCCCTTTATCGGCTCGCGCCAACATCAAGTTTCGTTGGTTTCTTCAACCAATGCGCCATCGCCGCCTTGCGCTAGCCGGATCAACAATGGTCCGACTTCGCCTTCGCGGCTAGCGGTGGTGGGGGTAGATACTTGCGCTTGAAGCTTTGCATTTATTTCCTTCAACATTGCATTCTCCTCCTCCAAGAACTTATTCCGATCTTGTAGTTTATTTAGCGATTCCTCCAATTGTTTCAATAATGAGGTTATATTATTGCTAGATTCACCGGCAGCATATGTTGCCGCGGGGGCCGGTGCCTGTACAACCTGTTAAAGAAATGTACGAAAGGCTAATATGATAAATTTACATATCAACTCTGACAAAATATTAATTTATACTAACTGAATTCAGCAATACCTGCTCCGGTAGGCGGCGACGTAACGTCGGCTTCAATATTGACATATCATCAGGGCCGTAGGTAAATGGGGGTACAACCTGCCAAAAAGATAAATGTATTTAATCAGAATGAGAAGAAAATCTTAAAAAACTATATTCAATAGAGAAAAATGCTTACCTCTGCAGGAGTATAGCTCTGCAGCTTTTTAAGAAGCTTCTCGTAACTCCGATAAGCTTTTGAACCCTTCCATTTTCTCATCCGAGGGACAGCTTTGTCTCCGTCGGAAGTACCCAACCCCTTTATATGCTCGTATGCCCAAGTCTGCAAGTTTATAAAGAATTAACATTATTATTATTATAACAAAATTATGCAAAAGAATTTATATTGAGCTACTAATTTATTAGATTACTTACCAATAATGCTATTGTACAACCGTCAATATAGCCGGCCACTCTATCTTGGCCGCTATTCCGATGCTTCACGCGTGGGGATGCTCTGGAGATCGAACTTACAAGATAATTACAAACCGCATGACCCTGCATATTCCCTATTCTATGTACATCATCTATAAGTCTATATAGTGTCTTGGGCACAATGTAGTGGCTGGTAGGGAAAAGGACGGTCGCAAATACGTATAATATAAATATACGCACAAAATCAGCCGCCATCTCCTCTCCATTCTTACCAGCAATACTGTACAAAATATGTCTTAATTGTGACCTATCGGCGTGCCGATAGTCACCATTGAAGTATTTATCAAGAGTGCTCGACTTTGCACCCTTGTTCTGCCATTCTATCGGTTTCCTCTTGCGACCCTACCAAAATTGATATTTCCTCCGGACTAAAGGGAAGAAAGGTTTCTCCAATTCTAATACCTCTTTTCTCTTCGTCCCACAAAGTAAGCAGCAATCAATCGACACAAGATCTTGCTTCATTGGAGGGAACTCAAGATAAGCAAAGAATGGCGTGGTCTTCAAGAGTGCCATCTGTTCATCGGACATAACATCCCGTAAAGCTGGGCCAGCTGTTTGAATTGTGCCCGCAATCTTCAGCAATTCCGAAACACACATTGTGGTGTGCAAATGAGCTGGGTAACATCTGCCCACAACAAGCTCCATGCTCGGCCTTTTGGCTTTCGATGACCTCTCTGTTATTTTTTCTACAGAACGTGCAGATGTGCCTTCACCACTTGTACTGGCCTTCTTACCCGACTCTGCTCTAGTGGAAACCATCTTTTCACCTACATTTTTTGCACCACAAATCAGCACATAACTTCTTGCCAAAAGTGACTACAAAATAAATTATTTATGTTCATGTACTTGACACTATTATGATATAATAGAACATTCATATTAATGTTTACTTTTAATTCCATCCTATGCAAAGATATAAATGCAATGCATAATAGAATATCCATTAATCGAAAAAATAACATATACAACTGTTAAGAGTGTTCAGAACCATAAAACTATTAAGAGTGTTCTATTATACTGTACAGTTGTTCTATTATGCCATATTATGGTATACAAGTATTCTAAATCCTAGAACACTAAACCCTAAACCATAAACCTATTAAGAGTGTTCTATTACTATTTACAACTGTTCTATTATGTCATAATAGTATTCTAAATCTTATAACAGTGTTCACAACCATAAACCTATTAAGAGTGTTCTATTAACATTTACAACTACAACTGTTCTATTATGGCATCAAAGTGTTCACAATCATGCCAGCTGATAGGAGTGTTTTATTATGCCCTAGAAATGTTCAATTATACTACAACAGACATATGATTGCAACTCATGCATGTTCAGCAGCATAAAAATGGAACATTCTAAACCCTAAACCCTGATAGAACATTCCTATCACCTGAATTATGGCATCAAAGTGTTCACAATCCCGCCACGCTTGTTCTATTATGCCATCAAAGTGTTCACAATCCCAGGTGAAGCAGTGTTCTATTATGTGGCAGGAATGTTATATTATTCCATACGAGGGTACGATTGCAACTCATACATGTTGGGAAGTAAAAAAAAAAAGAACATTGTAAATCCTAAAGCCTAATAGAACTGCTCACTGTCACATGGATTGTGAAAACTCCTATAAGTTGGCATGATAGAACATTCCTATCAACTTGTTTGTGAACACTCCTATTAGCTAGCCTAATAGAACATTCTAAACCACAAGGTTGCATAATAGAACTCACTCTAAACTATTATGAAATAATAGAACAATCTTATTTTAATACAATTTTTGTTTCGTTGAATGCAAACATATAAAATCTATGCCAAAATAGAACATTCTAAAACCCAAGCTTGCATAATAGAAATCACAATCAATGGATTGTGAACACTCCTATCAGCTCGCATTATACAACATTCTAATCCCTAAACCCTAAACCCTAAACCCTAAACCCTAAACCCTCAAAATATATATTTTGGTAAAATTACAAATTGAAAATCAAATTTATAGAACTAAAACAAAAAATGCCCTGTTTGAGCTGAATCCTCCGTTCGGTTCGGTTGAGGCCGAATTAGCTCGAAAATCGTTCGCAATTTCGGACGCACACGAGAGAGGCGACCTCCAACCAATGGAGAGATGCGATGGCTAGAAACACCTGAGACAGCTTCGGACACAATTTTCGGGATCTTCGAACACGATTTTCAGGATCCGGTCTTGGTGGCGTAGGGAGCGAGAGCGGCGAAGGAGCGAGCGGCGAGCGGGAGGGGAGCGGAACCGAAGGAGTGAGAGAGATCGAGAGAGAGCGAGAGAGAGAGAGAGGGAAAGAGAGGAGAGAAACAGAGAGAGAGAGAGAGAGAGAGAGAGAGAGAGAGAGAGAGAGCGAGATAGCGAGAGAGCGAGAGAGGGAGAGATTGTGGAGAGGCTGTTAACCGAGAGAGAGAGAGTAGTAGGTGAAAACTTAAGAGGGGTGAGAATATTTTGTTACTGTGCAATGAATTAAGCGGGGCCGTTGGATGGTGGAGTTGTAGGATATACAACCCCACCCGGTTGTACAGGTAGAGTTTTCCTAAATTTATAAATTCAAAAAAAAAAATTAATTTTAGATTTAAATTTTAAATTTAAATTTTGATTTTGAATTCAAATTCACATTTGGAATTCTAAATTCTAATTTAATTTCAAAATTCAAAATGTGAATTTGAATTCGAAGTTTAAATTTAAATTTAGAATTGAAATCAAATCTTAAATTCAAATTATTCAAAGTTAAATTTTAAATTCAAATTTAAAATTTAAAATCAAAATTTTGAATATGATTTTAAATTGAAATTCATATTTTAAATTTAATTTTGGTTTCAAAACTTTTATTTTAAATGTAAATTGAAAAATCAAAATCAAAATCAAAATCAAAATCAAAATCAAAATCAAAATTTTAAGTTTGAATTCAAAATTTAGGTTCAATTAAAAATTTAAATTTAAAATTTGAATTTCAATTCAAAATTTTAATTTAGCTTTAAATTCAAATTCAAAATTATAATTTCTCGTTAGTTTAAAATTTTAATTTTAGTATTATTTTTGAATTTAAATTTAAAATTTTTTTAGAGACTAAAATGAAAAATGTGTAAAGTTTAGTAACCTAATAGACAATTTAAGTAAAAATTAGTAGAAAAATTGAGGACTACCGGTTTAATTAACCCAAAAAAAATTTATCTTAAATTCGTCTGGACGAATCCATATTGCAAACCCATCCCAAGCTCCACGCCCTTTTTCGCCCTCTCGCGTCTCCCCCCACCTCGTCTTCTATACACCTCAAACCCTAATCCTCATCCTCTTTCTCCGCCTCGTCCTCCCGTCTCCTCTCTCCGCCTCTCCCCTCTCCCCTCTCCCCTCTCCCCAACCCCAGCCCCCCCCCGCCGTCGCCACCCCCTCTCCCTCTCCCAAACCCTAGCACCCTCCCGCCGTCGCCACCCCTCTCCCCTCTCCCCTCTCCCCTCTCCCAAACCCTAGCACCCTCCCGCCGTCGCCATGATCCCCTTCTCTCCAACGGTCTCTGCTCAGATCCGCTTCCTGTTGCAGAGCGTCAACGACTCCAACTTCAATTCGATCTACAACGAATTGCTTCAGGTGCGTTGCTCTCTGTGCCTTCTCGCGTGTGCTTAATTTCGCATTATATAAAAACACGTGATTTATTTGTGAAGAGAAAAGTGAGAGAAGCAGAATTTTCTTTTTTTTCTGTATTCCTTCACATCTGGAGACAGATTTTAATCTTGTAAATCTCTCCTACACCTGTTCGTCCTTCCATGATTTCACTCTGAATTGACAAAGTGTTTTTTTTTCTTTTCTTTCCTTCATCTCCGAATTAATTTTGGGTATCTATATTTTATTTTCCTATCAGAAGCATTACCTATGGCATATTTTCACGTGGCTTTGAGAGATTTTTCTTTGCTAATATCTAGTCCTTTTTCCCTCATAATCTGACAGTTTGCAGATTTTGGAAATGATGGAAACATTTTATTGCTCCAAATCTGCTTAGATCAACTAGAACTGAATGGTGGGGAGATTCAGAACTCGCAGATTAAATGGGACCTGCTATCCGCCATTTTTAGAAATTTGTTGGAAAGACCAAATTTTACTACAGGTTTTTGGCGCTAAATGCAGAATCAATGACTGATGGCTTCCTAGAAGGCCTTTCGAAAGCGTTTAAACTTTCAATGCCTGAGAGAATTGGTATTGGGCTTGCTTTGTTCGATTCTGAAAATCCATCTTCGCGGATGAGAGGTAAAATATTTCACCAATGACTTCAGTTTGGAGATATCTTACTTCTTCCAGTAAATTCAAATTGCAACCATCGCTTAACAAATTGCATGACAAAATTTTGATTCTCAGGGCAAAACTTCTGCATTGCTCAAATTGAGCAACTCTGTGCAAATCCCACTTCTACCTTGTCTAATGAGAAAATTCAGGACATTGTTATGTTTCTTTACCGGAGTGAGGGCCTCTCAAAGCACATGGATTCTTTTACAAACATTTTGTCTCTGTTGGAACTTAAAGAGAGCTCTCTCTTTCTACCAGCTCCATGGATGAAAAATGATACTCAACCTGTCAATCCGCTGAGGTAACTTTTCGAGAGCCAACAATATAAGGTGTTATTCTTCTGAAACAGAAAAGTAATTTGACTACTCAAGCCCCTTTTTCCGTCCATTTTGTAGGCATTTGGATCTTTTTTTTGGGTGCCAGGACAATGATTTTGAGTCTCTTCTGGCTGAAATAGAGGAGGAAATCAGCATGGCGGACATAATGGCTGAATTGGGTTATGGATGTACTGTTAATGCCTCTCATTGTAAAGAGATGTTATCTCTTTTTCAGCCACTTAATGAGACAACAATTTCTAAGCTACTTGGTGCAATTGCTCGCACTCATTCTGGTCTGGAAGATGCTCATAATACGTATGCAACTTTCTGCTCTGCTGTTTGCAGCAGCTCAGTCAGTGATTCATCTTTGTTGAACTCATGGAATGTTGACGTTCTTATTGACTCAATTAACCAACTTGTGAGTAAATTTTTTTTTGGGAAAACTTCAAAAACCCCCCATTGTGGTTTCAATTTTTTTCACTTTAGTACCATGTGGTTTAAAATGTATCAAGTTAGTACCCTGTGGTTTAAAGTGTATCAAATTAGTACCCTGTGGTTTTGCACTTTATCACTTTAATACCCTGTGGTTTTAATTTTGTATCAAGTTAGTACCCTGTGGTTTTTTAAACTACAGTGCATCAAGTGATAACGTGTGAAACCATAAGGTACTAAAGTGATAAAGTTTAAAGCCACAGGGTACTAAGTTGATACACTTTAAACCATAGGGTACTAAAGTGATAAAGTGAGAAACCACAGGGTATTAACTTGATACACTTTAAACCACAGGGCACTAAAATGAAAAAGAATGAAACCACAAGGGTTTTTTTTGAAGTTTTCCTTTTTTTTTCCTCTTAATATTATTCTATTAAGAAGGACATCACTTAGTGTGATGGTTGAATCTTGTTCTCTGCATTCCAAGTAGCAGGTTTGAGTCACAGAAGTACCCTATTAATAATAGGGGCTAAAATTTGATTTCCTTCTGGAGAATTGCACTGTAGTATTCTTGTGCATTATGATGCCATGCTTTGTCTTATACTGCGGCGGAGTAGTATAAATAATAGATTGCTTCTTTTTTCCCTTGTATCTGCATTTAAATACAGGCACCTAAAATAAATTGGACACATGTGATGCAAAACCTGGATCATGAAGGCTTCAACATCCCGGATGAAGCAGCATTCTCTAACCTGATGTCTATATATACTAGTGCATGCCAGGTATTTGAAGATTTAACTGGATCTTGAATACCAACATTTTCTATACTCTTGACAATTTGTATAACTATCCAGGATCCATTTCCGCTTCATGCTGTTTGTGGGTCTGTTTGGAAAAATGCAGAAGGCCAATTATCTTTTTTGAGATATGCAGTGTCTGCCCCACCTAATTTATTCACATTTGGGCACTGCTCAAGACAGCTGGTATGCATTTTTACATTACATATACATGTTTATTTTTGAGTCATTTTTGTTTATTCTTCTTACATGTACTATTTGTCATGTGTTTCAAGGCATATGGTGATTTTGCATATCTTAGAAATAAGCAAGGCAATCAGGCTTGGTTCTGTCTGGATCTTCTGGAGGTCTTATGCCACCTAGCGGAACGAGGCCATGCCAGTTCTGTTAGGGCAATTCTTGAGTATCCTCTTACTCATTGTCCCGAGGTTTTAATGGTTGGAATTGGCCATATCAATGTAGGGATCCTTGCATTTTGGTTGCTAGTTTATTATTTTCTTGTACAATCTAAATGACAAGCATGATCAAATTCTCTCTGTTTCTTCACAGACTGCCTATAATCTCCTCCAATATGAAGTGTCTTCTCGTTTATTCCCCATGCTACTAAAGGATTCTACAAAAAACAGCATAATAGACCATCTATGGGGAGTTAACCCTAGTTTAGTCTTGCGAGGATTTCTTGATGCTCATACTGATCCTGACTGCCTTCCCAGAATTCTTGACGCTTGTCAAGAGCTAAAGGTATTTACTATTGAATTTCAATTTGACAAACTATGTTAATCTGCTTTCCAGTTATTTCTTTGCATATTCGTTAGCTATTGATTTACTTTGTGTTTATGTAGTCTTGCATCAGTTTGCTTCCTAATCTTCTATTGTAGGGCTGTGCCTTGTTATTTCGTTATTTTTATATATAATATGGAAATGTTTAGATGAGTTGTTAAGGATGTTGGATATGCATTTTATTGCATACCTGCCTACCCTGCAACTTATCCATTTAGTTTTTTTTTTTCGTAGATTTTATGTTTCTCAGCTGCTTTCTTTGTCTGTTTGGAGAAAGTATATATGCAGACTGTTAACAAGTAGGAGGGGGTCAACATGGGACACTTCTTCATTTGTTTATTTCTGCGTTTTTCTGCTTCTCAATTTTGTGTTTTATGTGCTACAGATCTTATCAACTGTATTGGATGCAACTCCATTTCCGTTTAGCATCAAATTGGCTTCCATTGCTTCTCGAAAGGAGCATATCAATCTTGAGAAATGGTTGAGTGAAAAATTAAGTGCACATAAAAATGTTTTTTTTGAGGTAAGGCATTTCTTTCTTGTTGTCTTGGTGGTATTGAAAACTTGCCCTTACCCACTTTTCTCTGTTCACTTATTTTAATTATTATTATTATTATTATTATTATTTGCATTATGATGTATTGATGCTTTAAGGAATGAATTCATTTGTCTTCAGGAGTGTGTTAATTTCTTGAAAGAAGTTCTAAGTGATGTGACAAATGACGTTTCAGAGAGTAGTCAACAATCACGAACACTTCTGAATTATTACCAAGAGACATGTTCTATATTTTTCAAGGTTTCAGTTGACTAATCATTTAGCTAATATGTTATACGCTCATCTATCTTTACATAAATGTTGATGAAAGTTCGGTCGGTTCATGCAATTTGGTAGGTTGTTCAAGCTCATTCAGGACAGTTTATTGCCAACCCGCATCTAGAAGAATTAAAGAGGCTTCATCTTGTATCTAGTCCCACAAACGCAGGTGCTATGGCAACAGATGCAGCAACTCCAGATGGGAGCTCAGATGATATAGAGGCTGAGGCAAATAATTATTTCCATCAAATGTTCTCTGGACAGTTGAGTATTGAGGCAATTGTTCAAATGCTTGCACGCTTTAAAGAATCTTCTGACGAGAGGTGCACTGCTTTAATTCTTGAAATTTGTTTTTTATTTAATTTGCACGCTTCTCATTGTTAGCTTTATCACAAATTCTCAGTTCTTTTGGGCATTTTAGGCGTCTATTACTTGTTCGTTGTTCTTCTGTGATCTGTATTATCTCGTGTAATCTAAGATTTTAATTTTTAATCATTATCTGTTATTAGAGATAGCAGATTATATGTGCATTACAGGGACATGATAAATATTTGTATTTGACTACATTACCTGTTTGGAGAATATAGCACATCATGATAATGATGTCTAAAACTGGCTTGAATTTCTTTTACGTGCGCTATAATTAGGACCTCAAATCATTGCTTTTACTGGTTTCTTGGCTCATGTTTTTCTAAATCCCCTTTTTTATATTCTTTTCTTTTGCGTTGAATTGAAAAGTTTCTCTGGCATTTGAACGATATTTATAAGCACAAATTGTGGTGGTTTTCAGGTTTTCTTTCTTTTCTTTCTTTTGCGGTAACATTTTCTGAGTGACTAAATTTCCTCAACCCCATAGTATCCCTTGTTATCCAAACTTGTGACTTAATTGAAACTGTATATATCTTTCAAGTTCTTCAACTTTTTCACATGCATGATCATCTCTGTCAAACATTACCTTCGTAGGCTTCACTAATCACCCATAAATCATCCCCATGATCGTTTATACCACTGCCGCCCAACATAGCGACCTACATCGCCAATTCACCTTTGTATTATTACCACTCGCATCATGGACTATTGCAGATGCTGGCAACTACCCTGCAAACCACTGCTGCAGGGAGCACTCTTTTTTGTTTTCCCCAGGAGTTTTTTTTTTTTTTTGGGAGTTTGAATTTCGACTTTCTGTGTGCTAGTAGATACAGATCAGTATTCACACATGTCTGATAAGCAGGAACTTTTGATGGACGCCAACTGGGTGCACATTTTGAAGCAATATCATCAAACCTTTGATATATCTTTCATGCCTTATTATTGCCGTCATCAATTAGACTGTCCATGTTGCTCTTTGATTAGATACACAACCAACTTGTTTAAATGTATTTCGCATTTTGGAATGATATCTAGGGAGGTGAAAATCTTCAACTGCATGATTCCAAATCTGTTTGAAGAGTACAAGTTCTTTCCCAAGTATCCTGATAAACAGCTGAAGTTAGCTGCTGTACTCTTTGGTAAGTGTTTATCATATTAGCTCTTGCCAATGTGATTTCTAAAATATCTAATGTTTATTTTGCTTTGTTGCTTTATAATGTTCTTGCTGGCTATTATACTTAGCAGCTACTGGCAGAAATAGCAAGAGATTGAAAATGCGTGTAATGCAGATTAGGTGATAAAAAAATGTAAGAATTCTAGTAGTTAAGATGATGATATAGACTGTTCTCAGAACATTCTCTAAGATCTTAATGGGAAGGAGATCAGCAATTTTGTTTCCCTCAGATATTGGCATATTGCTAGTTACTCTGTTAACTATGAAGTTAGCAAATTGAAGCAAGAGCCAAATATTATAGCCTGAATTCATATACAACATCTAATCAAATGTCATCGTGTTATGTATGGTTTGGTCGTGTTAATATCTAAGTTGGATGACGACAACATAATTTCGGTATTAGGGCATATGAGACAACAAGGAGCTTCTATGAGAATATGCACTGTTACTGCTGGGCATATGGTCCGTATTTTCTGACTTGTCTGGATTTTGTGATTTAACAGGTTCCCTTATAAAACATCAGCTTGTGACTCATCTTGCGCTTGGTATTGCTCTACGTGGAGTTCTTGATGCCTTGCGTAAATCTGTTGATTCTAAGGTTAGTATAAATTGCACAGTTTTACTGGATTGAGTGCTTGAAAATCTTTGGCTGACTAGCTGCTTGGTTACAGATGTTTATGTTTGGTACAAAAGCCTTGGAACAATTCTTAGATCGTTTGGTGGAGTGGCCGCAGTACTGTAATCATATATTGCAGATTTCGCATTTGCGTGGAACACATGATGACTTGGTTTCTGCCATTGAACGGGCGCTTGCTAGGGTTTCATCCAGTCAGGCGGAGGCCAATGGCGGTAATCCCCTACCAGCTGAGCAACAAAGTTCTGGGCCAGCATCCATTGAAAGCATTGATGTACGGTTTGTAGTTCATCTAAACCTATTTGCCTAATTGTGAGTTTTGGGGCAACAATTCACTATTTCAGCATTATGCATTTAGCGCAATTTTATTAATATTTGTTCAATTCAATTGAATTTAGGTTACACACCCTACATGATTAGGCTAGTCTACTGCTTCCAAGAGTTTTGGCTTCCTTTGTTGAGACCAACTTGGGCACAACATCTTTTTTTCTATTTTTTGTTTCACTGCTAAGTGCTGACCATCTTCTTCCTTCTCTATTATCTGCTGTTCTCTTTAACCGCTGCTGCTACTTACCTTTTCATCCATTACATTCTCTTCCGCTGCTGGTTTGACAGAAGATAATAGGATAGATTTCTTGTTGTTGAATAAACAGTTGTGTGTCCTTTTAAAGAAGCTATATGTGTGGGACTTTGACAATTATAGGTTTGTGTTTGCATGCTAACTATTTGTGTAATATTCAAGTTTTCAGAAAATCTCTTAGAACCTTGTGTCATTTTCAATGATAAAAGCTTATGTTTGTTACTTTCTTATAATTGCAATTAAATATTAGATGACGTGTTTAAAATATTGTGGTTTCTTCAGGCATCTGAGGCATCATGGCAGCTGTTGGGTTCAAGTGCCCCCCATTTAGGGCAACAACTTTCTTCTTTCCAGCCGCAACAGAGACATCAAGGATTTCTTGGTGACCGACTTAAAGGCTCTGCAACATCTACTAGTTATAGCAAACCGCTGTTAGCTTATTCTGGGCAATCTTCGCTTGTTTCCACAGCTGTTGATTCTGCTACTAATCAGAAGGTATAGGTAACTTTGTCTCTTTTGTCATAAAAGATATCTTGTGGTCCGTGTTTGAACATGCGCGCCTTAGCGCCTAGGCGCGAGTATCTGCTCCTCAGGGAGTAAGGCACGCGCCTCGTGATATTTACGTTTAATGTGTCTAAGGTGTGGGTTTTTGGGTTTTGAGTTTCTTCAATATATTCTAAAATGTTAAGAGTTTTTTTTTTAAAAAAATTTCTAATTGAACGCTTTCTTTTCCTTTTCTCTTGGTCCTTCTCTCTTCCACCCCCCAAGGGCAATAAATAGCAGCGGCAAGAAGAAAGAAGCAGCAGCAAACACTTAAGTTGAAAGTTGAAACATAATTTTTTTTTTTATTTTTAAGCTGAGAACATTTATGCATGCGATTTCTTTACTTTTTTATGGTTATTTTATTTTTGTATAGCTATTTTATAATTTTTTAATATAAAACAGCCATTTAAATAGGCTTGTTAAAAGTGTTTTATTTTTATTAGATATGCGCCTCACCTTCTTGAGGCGCGTGCCTTGCACCTAGGCTCCATGAGGCCTTCGCGCCTTTTTGCGCCTTACACTTTTCAAACATTGCTTCGGGGTTACGTGTGAATTTCACTATGCAGGGACTAGTTATGTTTCATTTTTCTGCTGCTTCTTTTACCTCTAAAATTTTTCATATTATCTTCATACCTCTGGACATTCTTTTGCTTGTGTAGGCAACTGCTTCTCAATCACCTCAAGCCCCTTCCCATCATTCAGTCACTGTGCCCACTGCTGTATCTTCCTCTCCTGTTTTTCCTCGCAGTCGAAGTTTTGCAACCACAGGTAAAATAAATCAGTGCTTATGTTAATTATACCTATAGCTGTATTCTCTTCCGTTCCTTAACTTAATCTGTGCATTAATTGCCTATTGTTTTCTGATGGTGCAATTCAAAATATACATCTTTGTTCACCATTCAACTTTCAATATTCATTTCGTTGTATTGGATATTATTGTGACCCTTTTTGTAGGTATGCCTAGGCAAACTTCTTATGGCACAGGCTTTGGAGCTGCTTTAAACATTGAAACACTTGTTGCAGCAGCTGAACAAAGAGATACTCCACTTGAGGTTAATTTTGTTTTTCACCGACACCTTTCTTGTTTTTCTATATATGCTCCTATTGAGAGTTTAGGTAGTCAATTGCCATTTATTCCACTTCATTGACCAGAATAATGACAATTTGATCTCTTTGATTTAGGCTCCTTCCTCAGACATCCAAGACAAGATTTTGTTTATGATTAACAATATTTCGACTGCCAACATGGAAGCGAAGGCAAAAGAATTTACTGAGGTATTGAAGGAACAGTATTATCCTTGGTTCGCGCAGTATATGGTCATGAAAAGGTATGAAATATATAATTTTGTTCAATCTTCTTCCGTTTTCTATGAGTAGTTTCTCCTGTTGGAAGTTATGGACAGTATCGCTTTGTTCTTTCAGGGCCAGCATTGAGCCAAATTTTCATGATTTATATTTGAAGTTCTTAGACAAAGTAAATTCAAAAGCATTGAATAAGGAAATTGTAAAAGCGACTTATGAGAATTGCAAGGTTTTTCTCTGTCACTTCTTTTTTTTTTTTTCTCCTTTCTGGGGGATCTGATTATTTATATGCTTGTTATTATGTAGGTGCTATTAAGATCGGATCTTATAAAAACAAGTTCAGAAGAGCGTTCCCTGCTTAAGAATCTTGGTAGCTGGCTTGGGAAGTTCACAATTGGTAGGAATCAGGCATTACGAGCAAAAGAAATAGATCTAAAAGTGCTGATAATAGAGGTATCATCTGTAATGTTACAGTTACTTAATTTGTGCTTCCTTACTTCCATAATTTTTGGTATATTTTGTTTTTCTGTTTTCTTTCATAATGTTTTCTGCTGGAAGTCTTAAGCAAAGGTGCACTGTATTATTTGAAATGCTTTCTTGATATCAAATATGTGTTTTGTGTGCATGGACCAGGAATGCTTGTGTTCATCCTACTTTTGTGATAGAATTTCCATCATATTTGTCTTTACTTGAAATCTGTACATGTGCAATTTTTATATACTATGCTTTACTCCTTTTATACTTTTTAAATTTACCTTTCCAGGCATATGAGAAAGGATTGATGATTGCAGTGATTCCATTCACCTCAAAGGTAGGACCATTTTGTACTTTGAGCTGTAACCAAATTTATATATTAATTATAATGCTATATGTGTGCATCTACTGTAGATTCTGGAACCTTGCCAATCGAGTATAGCCTATCAGCCTCCAAATCCCTGGACTATGGGCATCCTTAGTTTACTCACTGAGATCTATAATCTACCAAACCTCAAAATGAACCTGAAATTTGACATTGAGGTATTAAGTTTTCACTAGTTATTCCTTCAGAATTCTTGTGTGTTTAAATGCGTGAGAACGGGAATTTACAGTCGGTGCTGGTGGTATTTGCACTGTAGGTCCTATTTAAAAATCTTGGTGTTGATATGAAAGAAGTAAAACCGACTTCACTTCTTAAAGATAGGAGTCGTGAAGTGGAGGGGAATCCAGATTTTTCAAACAAGGATATTGGTGCATCTCAACAACCAGTCATTGCAGAAGTCACACCAGGGATCATGCCTCCATCAAATCATGTTGAGCTGCAGTCTGAGGTCAATAGTACTTCTCGAACGAGCCTTCCAAATATATTGAATCAGGTAATAGCGAACTACGTTTATATAAATGTACAAGATCTCCATAGATTTGCATTATGCTGATTTCCATTGCTTGTTGGTATGTTCAGTATACTACTATTCATCTTGCTTCAAATACCATGGGTGAGGAAGACAAAGTCGGGCCTTTGATAATTCCTGAACATGTTCCATCTGCTCAGGGCTTAACCCAAGTTACCCGATCCCCATCTCCATCACCATCCGCATCCCCATCCCCATCTCCATTCTCTCTTAGTCAGGTTAGTTATTCTTGTCCTGTTGTTCTTTTGTCTTATATTTCAAACTTAAAATGTTCTGTTGTATATTTGTTTTATTTTTCTATATGACCAATATTTTGCAGCTTCTGACAATAATTCCTGACTCTGATTCTTATATCAATGTTAATCCAAAGCTTAGTTCTATGGGTTCGCAGTCGCAATTTCACAGGTTTGATATTCTAAATTGATTTGAGTATTAAATAGTTTTTATACACTGTATCATTAAATTTTGCTCTGCTGTTTAATTTGTGCAGGATTATTCAACTGGCTATGGATAGGGCCATCCGAGAGATTGTAGCTCCTGTTATTCAGAGAAGTGTAACTATAGCTAGCAGAACGACAAAGGAACTTATCTTAAAGGTTCTCTTTTGTTATTCTATTTTAATACGTTACTATGTTAGTATTAGTAATTTCAGGAATCCTTGTATTTGTGAAACTATTTAGCTTCTAACTGTGCCTTTCTGTTCAAACATGTTGTAACTGTAGGACTTTGCTATGGAATTGGATGATAGTACTATAGCCCATTCTGCGCATGTAATGGTTGGCACTTTAGCTGGAAGTTTAGCCCATGTCACTTGCAAGGTCCGAATAGCTTTATATCTTCAATTTGCATGTGTATATATATGACTTGGGACCTTTTCTGTTGTTTCTAAGCATTGTGTAAATTACCTCTTTACTTTAATGCTATAGAATTTTTTTTTTTTAAGCAGTTCTGCATGTCATTGGTTTGCTCTTGTTTTGCCAGGAACCTCTTCGTGTGTCTCTGTCAAATCACCTTCGAAGTCTACTTCAGGCCTTAAACAGTAACAATGAAAATATCGAGCAGATTGTTCAGATCATCACCAATGATCATCTAGATCTTGGGTGTGCAATGATTGAAAATGCAGCATCAGAGAAGGTAGCTTTTATTTCTCCTATTTTTCTTGAGAGTTGCTCAATAGAGGACTATAGTTTATCATAAATCAGTCTTTTTCATAATCTATTTTATAGGTCTCAACTCACATTTAGGAGACAGGCTTATTTGGATTAACAATATGAATGTAGGTTTTGGGAAGTTCTGACTAATTTTCTTACGTTAGTGTCACTGCTTTAATATTACAATCTCTGGTTACTTCCACAGGATGAAACCAAAATAAAAGATTAACATTTCTTCTCTTAGGCAGGAGGTTTAATTGGAACTATGAGTTGATTACATACGCTATACATAGTATTTTTGAAGTCAGATAAGTTTATTACATACATTAGACATAATGTTTACTAGTGTAGTAACCTGTGCGTTGCGGCAGTATTAAAATAAATTTAGTGCCTAACTAATGTATCAAAAGTTTGTTATTATTTTAAAAATCAAAATAGCCCAAATATATTGGCTTCTTGCAAAAGTATATTAATTTGCTAAAGCTGATTAGTAACAAAATGCTTATAGAAAGATAATAAGCATGTTAACCTATTGAGATGAGAAATGACATACTATTTGGGAGAGATTTAGATAAAAAATTCAATAAAAATTATTAACATTTTATAAATCAAAACAATCAAACAGTTAAACTTTTTTGTATAAGCTATATTTTTATCCCTTTATTTTCTATATAAGCTAAGATACTTATCCCTTCAAGAAAATGAAGACTTTTTTAGATCATATATCAATCTAATTTTATAAACATTCTTATATCAGTTAATAAAAAGAGTCATGAAAGTAGAAAAAAAGTAAGCATATGAAAAGTTATATAATAAATTTTTAAGAGACAAAAAGATATACAACCTAACACAACCAAATACAGTAAATATAATACAGAATTTTACTTAAAAAAAATATAAAGAACAAAGGATAGAAAAAGAAAAAGCAATAAATCTTCAACATAACAAACACATCTGTTCGAATACCATGCAAATAAAAAGAACTTAAAAAAACTGAATAAAACTATCTAAGAAATTTCAACGCTACAACATAAAGAGTACGTAAATCTTTTAAAATAACTCCTGAAATTTGAAGAAAAGCTCGATTTGATGAAGGTGGCGACGCTAAACTCAGTGATGCAGCGTGCAAGCTTATACTTCATCCACAAAACGTGCTTGATCTTAGCCTCGGAGCTCATGGAGGAGGAAAAGAAAGGAGAGAAGGAGAGAATGGGGCTTTGTGTAGGTTACTACGATTTACTATTTAGATTAGGCTTAAAGTAGGTGAACCATTAATTAGACGTTATGTTTGTAGGAAAGTTAAGGTGAGTGGATTATTAGTTAGACGTTATAGGTGGAGGGAATGCGAAGAGTCGGTTTCACAATGTGAAGCCCAAAAGTAAAGAAAACTCAACCACGTGGCTTTTTTTTGGGGATTAGTGTATATGTATAGGTATAGATATAGATTTCTAAAGTCATCCGTTTTACTTATGTTACGCAGTTGTAAGTTTCACTCAACTGAGAATCTCAGTGCTGCTTGTGTTTTTTACACTTGCAATCTATTTCAATCATTGCAACCTTTCTTGCTTATTTTTTTTCTTCATGTGGGCTTGTTTCGCCTAGCTGTGTAGGAGAAGTGTTTTCTACAAAATTGATTCTGGTTTGAAGAAGTAATTTTGGTTAAAAGCTGTAGAGCATTTGGCTGGGTGTAT
This sequence comes from Aechmea fasciata, assembly GCA_025177825.1. NCBI lineage: Eukaryota > Viridiplantae > Streptophyta > Magnoliopsida > Poales > Bromeliaceae > Aechmea > Aechmea fasciata. The sequence goes on along the minus strand of CM045931.1, from coordinate 10,891,951 downwards.
ATGTAAAATGATTTTTCTGAAATAATTTCTTTTTTAAAGCTATTTGGCAAAAATTTTTTACTATTTATAAATACTAATTATTTTTACTGAATTTTATTCTCAAATAGTTTAAAATTTAAAATTTAAAATTTTGAATCTAAAATTTGAACCAGAATTTAAAATTTGATATTTAAATTTAAAATCTAAACTTTAGGTTTGAAAATTTAAAATTTGATATTTAGAATTTAGAATTAAAAATTAAAAATTAAAAATCTAAATCTAAATTACAATTTTAAAATTTCAAATATAAAATTAAATTTAAAAATTTTATCTTTGAATTTTAAAAAATTTGAAAATTTAAATTTAAAATCCAAATTAGAAATTTAAAATTTAAAATCTAAATTTGAATCTTAAATTTTAAAATTTGAAAATTGAAAATTTAAAAGCTAAAATTTAAAATTTAAAATTTAATTTCAAAATTTAAATTTTATTTTATATTTTGAATTTTTAAGTGTGAAGTTGAAATTTGGAATTTAAATTTAAAACTTGAAATTTTAAATTTCATATTTTCAATTCGTAATCTGAATTTAAATTTAGAATTTGAATTCAAATTAAAATTCAAATTTGAAGTTTGAGTTAAAAATCAAAATTAGATATCAAGAAGCATGCTTTAGCTGCTTCTGACTTTGGGCCTCTTAAATCAGATATCTGATTTTAAAAATTAGAATTAGATTTTGAAAAGAAGTTACCAACCTCTCTATTGAAGGAAAAATCGCTTTTGGCACTAAAATCACTTTTCAGAATTCAGGGCAAACAACCACTATTTTAGTAGTTCCGTATAGAAAAGAACTGTTTAACGACAATTGTGAATGGATATTTCATCTTTCTTGATGGTTCTTATTTGGCACGAAGTTGACAACTTCAAAATTGAGTGCTAATTCTGACATCATTCTCTATTGGGGATCTTATTAATAGCTTGGATTTGATAAAAAAAGAAAAGAAAAACTTAAAAAAAGTTTATTGAACTTGTCTCTCAAAGAAGGTTTGATTTGTCTTATACCTAACATATCATATTCTTTGGTTTGATTTGCTCCTGTGTCAATGTAATCCAAATCATGTTGTCTTTGTGCATCTTCATCCATAGCTCATAACTCTCATGGATTAGTCGGGATTACTGTGTAACATCAACTGCAATTTTTGCAGGCTGTGGAGTTGATCGATGGTATTATCGGCCAGGCTTTTTCTGCCCTAAGGAAACAAAGGGAGGCAGCTGGCGCTGCATATTATGATGCTATTACTTATACTCAAGGTGCATTTACACGTGTCCCAGAGGCACTTCGCCCTAAACCTGGTCGCCTGACTCCTGCCCAACAGCGCGTCTATGATGTAAAACTAAAACAAACACCGTATCCTGCCATGTTGTTTTTTGATGGAGCTGTTGCACTTATTAATGATCTCTTCATGTGTTATATCTTTGTGTTTTGCAGGACTTCAAGAATATTTGGCAAAACCAGTCTAGTCAGAATTCAAGTACTGGGTCTACTGGCCCACCTGTTATGGGTGGAGGTTCAGTTAACTCCGGTCTACCTCGAGTTTATTCAACTGCAGCTCCGTCGAGCACCTCCAGCATATCTACTTCTCAAGTTGCTCCATTTAGCTCAGTTTCTCAGCCATTAGATTTGATCACGGATGTGTCAGATCGTGGTTCTATGCAGCTTCTTAGGTATGGTTTCTTGAAACCTTTTCTTCATTGCTTGCAAATTAGTAGGGGAATTCATTGTTTTAGAATTGACAGTTGACTTCTAATTTGTAGCACCACCTCTCAAACTGGAACAAATGATACGCCTTTTCAACAGGGTGGTGGAATCGGCTCTATTGTTTCTCCAATTCCTTCTGCTGTTATTTCCAGCGATCTGCCAGCAGCAGACACTACAACTTTGACTAAAGTTAGTTGTCTTTTCCATTGTTTTTATGAAAAATTGGAAAATAAATGTTGACATTTCTCTGACATCTGATTAATCTGGTGTCAGGAGTTTGGGACTGTTGTACCATCTTCGCCTACAACTACTGCAGACCGCCTGGGAACAACTGTTTTACCTGAAGCAATGTTGACTACCGGAGAAGCATTGGAGAAATACCAACAAGTTTCACAAAAGGTATGAATTCTTCAGTAGCTTTGTAAAATAACCATATGTTATTCTTAATGCTTTTATGCATTTTGCTTCATGTACCATAGTTCGTTATCAAAGTAGAGCATGTAGACCTGAGTTGAAAGGTACATTCTGGTTTTTCTAACAAGAAAGCTTTTGACTGTACTTGTGCCCATCAATTGGAGATATTGTATTGTGCTCTAATTACTAAACAAATAAATGTGAATTTTGTTTTGTTGTGCATTCTAAAGCATATAGAACAAGTTTTTTTTTTTTTTCTTTATTCTTTGATAATATTTGACGTCTTAGCAAAATTTTTGTTGTTGAACTGGCTTTTCAATCATGGCTGGTTGAAGTACTTTCCCTTTTCTTATGAGTGTGTCTAGAGCGCCTTGGAGGTGGTAGAGGCTGCATTGGAAATAAATCCCTGGGGTGTCAGATATGAGATATCATGCCACTCTTGTTTTCTTGCTAGATTTTACTATTCACTTTTCATTTGGATAGAGCCTAAGGGCTCTTGACTTGGGCAAGTTTTTGGCTAATCCTTGCTACTAAATATGTGTTTATAATAATCTCTATTGGATAAAGCTGTGCCTTCTCAAACTTCTCTGCTTAAATTAGTTTGACCAATTTCAACATTTTCACTGAAACTCTTTTTTTCAGATGGAAACTTTGATTGCTAATGATGCTAGAGAGACAGAAATTCAGGTGAGATAGCAGTTGCTTGATCCTTTCTTTGGTCCCTTCACCATCCAAAACAGTGTTTGTGTATTAATGTGCATGTTTGCTCCTAAAGAATTTTAATTGTTTGATGTACCAAGCTATGTAATTCTTTTTAGGTAGTTGTTGCTGAGGTGCCTGATATCATACGCAAATCTGTAAGCCGAGATGAGGCTGCATTGGCTGTGGCACAAAAGGTTCATTGTCTAGTTCCATGTTTCTTGTTGTAATCACACTTTTCTTTTTTTGTTTCTTGACTTTTCAGTGATATGTGGATGAATATTTTTGCTGCAGGTGTTTAAAAGTTTATATGAGAATGCATTAAATGCTCTCCACATATCATCCCATCTTGCTGTTTTAGCCTCGATACGGGATGTTTGCAAGCTTGTAGTTAAAGAATTAACTAGCTGGGTATGAGTTTCATTGATCTTGGGCCACTTCAGTGAAATATAACACTGTTTGTCTATACTTGAAAATGGTTTTAGTAGCTACGTAGGAAAATGTCTCTTGTAATGCATCATGTTCTTGTGAACTACTGTGTTTTTAGTCTATCAACTACCCTTTTTTCTCCTTCGATGAAGGGTGTACATTTTGGCAACACCTGGTTCTTTCTTTAAGACTTAAGAGATTATGAACCCTAAACCCTAGACTCTAAAACCTGAAAAGAGAAAAAAAAGAAAATCCTTTTTCATGTCTACTTAGTAAACTTGGTGCTTGTTCTTGATTGTGCAGGTAATTTATTCAGATGAAGAACGAAAATTTAACAAGGAAATAACTGTGGGCCTTATTCGTTCAGAGTTGCTAAACCTTGCGGAGTACAATGTCCATCTCGCAAAACTTATTGATGGGGGAAGGAATAGTATGTTGATAGCATTTGTCTTTTGATTCTTTAAACAAAACATGCCTAACTAATTTGGTTATTGGTTAACTCTTTTTTATTCACTTTTTGTGAAAATTCTGGGACGAATATATGCTAATTCTTAGTAAATGTTAGAGCTCTTTGGTGTTCCTCTCCTTTTTGGGGTTTTAATTGGTTGTTCGTGGAAGTTATAGTTGGTTAATTGAAATATTAACAGATTGTATTCCTTTGCAGAAGCTGCAACAGAGTTTGCCATATCCCTTGTCCAAACATTGGTTGCGCAGGAACCTGGAGTTAGCATGTCAGAATTGTATAATCTGATTGATGCCCTAGCAAAGGTATTACATCTGGTCATTTGTGTAAGTCGGCTTATTTTGCTAAAGATAGTAGATCAATTGTATCTTAAACTTGCAGCTGGCAATGAGGCCGGGGTCGCCGGAGTCATTACAACAGTTGATCGAGATTGCTAGGAAGGCTGCACCTAATTCCAATGCTAATAAAGATGAGAAAGCCCGACAGTCGAGGGATAAGAAGGTAGTTAGAATTTTATGCCCAATATATTATGTAGTCATTCCTAGCATTCAACGAAGGATTAAAGTACCTTAGCATGGGCGCGTGCTGGTTGCATAGTTAGTTAATTCGGATTCGGCAAAAATTCGGTACGGGTATAATTCGGATAAAATTCGTCTTCTAACTTTCAGATTCATTGAAAAATATGTCTAAAAAATGGATTCGCCAATTATTCGGATACGTGATTTATACGGATATTATACGTTCATCAATTAAAAATTCGGGATAAAAAATTCGGCTATTAAATTAAGTTTTTTTTTCTCGCAAGATTTATGTCATTAGCATAAATACTCATATTTCTTAAGAATATAAGAATAAAGAGCTAAAAATTTAAGCTAATTAAGTAAAAAATAGCAAAATAAATTATGCCTCAAAATAAAAAAATAATTAAGCAAATAAGAGATTAATAGGGGAGAGGAGTGCAAACGGAAAAAGATTTTTTTTTTTTTTTTTGTTGGCGAGGTATGTTTTCTTTTTTTTTTTTTTTCTTCTTTCCTGTTTTGGGCGAGACACAAGGCCCGCTAGGCCCATGAGCCACCGCAGGAGAGAGAGCACGTGGGAGGAGAGAGAGCGTGCGGGAGCGCACGCGCCGCGCGTGGGCGCACGCCCGAGTGCGGGCCCTATTAGCGCGGGCCCGGGTGCAGGCCCACGAGCCGTTTTTTTGAATGAATTTTTGCGAATCGCGAATAATTCGCGAATAAGTATTTTTCTTCAAAAAATCGCATTTTTTTCCGAATTTTTTGGAAAAATACGAAAACGGCCGTTTAATTCGTTTTTCCAAAAATTCGCGAATAATTCGGCAAAAATTTGCGAATTTACTAACATAGGCTGGTTGTCGCCTTGCATGCTACACGACATAGGCACGCCTCCATACTGGTACGCATGATCTCTTAGTAGCACGCTTTTGCACGGTATTTTTTTTTTAATTTTTTTTCCCAATTAACTCTTATCTTGCTTTTATGAAACATTTAGAATAATAATTATAAATACTCGTTATGTATAGCTTACTACACAGCAAGGATTAAAGTGTCCATCGGCACGGGCCGTATTATGTCAGCAAGATATCAGCACTATGCAATTCTCGTGCCGCTGGCACAACTTAAAACCCTCTATTCTTGTAATTAGTACGTAATTTCTTAAGAAAGTTCAAAAGATCTAATAAAAATATATAATAAATAATTGGCATATTTGGTTGCTAAAGAAAATAAATATTTCATGCCATTATGTGTCGGCACATATTTTTGTGACCGACACGCATCGGCATGGCACGGCACGCACCTTGTGCCATACGGTCTTCAAGTTTCCACGACCTCGTGTCACGACTTAAATCCTTGCTACACTACAATTAATATAGTGGTAGGTTTTTTTGTGTAAAGTAAAATATAGCTATAGCTTATAGAAAATAAAAATTAAAAATCAATTAATTTGAAAATTCTTTTGATTTTATCTTTTTTTTGAGAACTTTAAATATTATAAAATACAAAATTAGAGAAAATTATTTTTTCTTAAAATTTCTATGGAATTTGCAAGATTCATCCATGTCGATTCAACGGGAGACTGCATGATGACTAGATTAACTAGAATAACGCTACAATTGCTCTAATAATTTCTTTTAATTTTGAATCTTTTAAAAATGTTTATTAAAAATGAACAAAAAATTATTTTTATTAAAATTTTTAAGAAAAAATGTGAGATCAATCCATAAAAAATTAACAAAAAATCATATAAAAAATAAACAAACAAATTTAAGTATCAATTGCTTCAATTTAGTTTTTATTTTATTAGTATTTTCCATCTTTTAAATCAAAAATAGAATTCAAAGTAAAATTTTTTTGTCGTAAATCTCATACCCAATGCTAGATTTATCCGAAATAATTACAAATCGGACAACATAATGACTTAATCAAGTAGATCTATTTTTAAATTTTTGTAAACTATAAATTAAAATTTGCATAATTTCACATTTCTTCAAAATAGGAACTTTATAAGTTAGAAATATTCAAAATGTATGGAAAAAAATTTAAATTTGTAAATTTTTTTACTTACCTAATAAGTATCTTCGATTTGTTATTTCTTTGCCTTTGCCTTTTAAGATTGAAATGATCAAAGTAGAAATAGAAGGGATTGAAAGAAGAAATTAGAGAAAAAATTATAAAAAGAGGAGGAAAAAAATAGAAAGAAAAAGAAGAGAGGACGAGATAGTGAGAAGAAAAAGGAGAGATTGAAAGAGCAAGTTGAGGAGAAGAAAAGGTAGAAGAGAATGAGAGAGGGGTGTGTGGGGCAAAAAGAAAAAAAAAAATAATCCAAAAGTAGGCCCCGGGCCCGGGGGGGGGGTGTGGCGCTAAATCTCAAAGGCACGCAGCGGCACTGTGCCGTGATACTCTTTGGGTATTGTATTGTCTTGTGTGATATCGAAAGGATATCATGGCATGAGGGGTTACGGTGCCGCTTAATTGGGGGCAAGTACGTATTGGCACGAAGGGTTACCTTTTATTCAACTGATGGTCTTGTTTTCTGAACATACCTTCTTTGTTTTCTGAACATACCTTCTTTGAAACAGGCTCTATCTGGTCGTTCTTCGACGAGCAAAGAGGAGTATAATGATAGCGCAACAGCTGATTCTTCTGGTTTCCAAGATCAGGTTTTGAGAATTTTTTTCCTTAATGCATGAATTTGTTGTATGGAACTATGGTTTTTACTGGATAATCTACACATGCATCTTTCAGCATAAGATACACATGCATTTTCTGAAAGAAACGTGCATCAATCATTATAATAGGAAGCAAACTGTATTTGAACTCTGTATTGAAGTCACTCAGATGCCAGCGAACAAAGAAAGTAAATGACTAACTGTTGGTGACTGCATATGGATTCGTTATTTTTGTTTCTTATACCTTTACTCTATATGCTTTGGCATCTATCCTTCTAATGTATAATGTAGGCTTGATCAATCGCATCCAGTGAAATCTTCTCTTTCATGGGATGGAGCAAGAATTGTGATGCTGTTGACAAGCTGAACATGCGTTGACTTGCCAGCATTTCTTTTCTTTTCGTTTCTTTTCTTTTCTTTTCTTTTTTTTTTTGGATGAGGGTCTACTCTAGTTCAGTTAATGTGTCTAAAATCATTTTAATAGTTAAATATTGTAATTCAAGCCTTCCGAAGATTCTGAAACAATGTCTTGGCAGCATCATAATTCATAGATGAGACGGGTCCATAGGACGGTAGATTAGATGCTACCTTCAAATCTTCCTTGACCAAAGTAAAATCAAGAGAGAAAGATTAACCATGACACATGAAAGGGCCGTGTTTGGGCTCAGCTACTATTATTGACCATCCAGGGTGCTCTTTAACAATTGAAAAATGATAATTCAGTTGTATGGAGATGGTTTTGGAAGACTAATAGTCTTGATCATGTTTATTATGGAAACCACAACTCTGAGGGAGTATAAAGTTTGATGTGGTCATATTTCAGGTTGCAGTGGGAAGAGCCTCTGCTGAATCAGGCTCATGCCCAAGTTTCAGAATTATATTTGTGTGCAGTTTTTTCATAAAAGGCCTTTAACAAAGATTTGGGAAGAGCCTTTGCTGAATCAGGCTCATGCCCAACTTTCAGAATTATATTTGTGTGCAGTTTTTTCATAAAAGGTCTTTAACAAAGATGATGAAAGATAAATCTCCTATTGGCTCTTTTAGTGTCCATCTTGTTACATTTTCTTTGCAATCATCTTATGCAACATTTAGTAATATTTTGAGCTGCCAAACCTAAGATTTTACCGGTTTGCATGGTAGGTTGCTATTCTTTTTTCTGAATGGTGTCAGATTTGTGATCATCCTACAACAAATGATGCAACATATAGTCATTACATCTCGCAATTGAATCAAAGCAGTTTACTTAAGGGTGATGATATCACGGACCGGTTTTTCCGTATTTTCATGGTTAGTTCTTTTTCACTGTTTTCATTTTTCACTGTCTGTTAATGATGGTTTGCTCACTAATATTAGACTTATTTCAGGAGCTTGCTGTTTCACATTCCCTAGTGGCTGAGCAAGTCATGACTCCAAGTGTGATGTCACTTCATTCGGCTCAACAGCTCCAACAAGTCTCTTATTTTTCCATTGATTCATATGCAAAGCTTGTTGTCTTAATTTTGAAGGTATCTTGAAGACACAAATTATGGTGAAGAAGTGAAGATACATTCTGTTAAGCGTAATCAACAACATCTAAAAGGAAAGATTTAACCTAAATAATATTCGTTTGAGAAGCTTCACATGTTTATCAAGTGAGAAAAATGTAGAAAATTTGTGTTTGTAGATTCGATAGAACCATTTATGCAAGTGTAGTAGAATATGTGAAGGGACTTGCAGGAAAGATCCTCCTGGCTAATCAAAACTTTCATATGTTAAAAATGGAATAATAAAAAAAATCAGCTCATAAAATCTGTTTCGCCAGAAACTTGTTAGCAGTTTCTAGAGATTTCTAGAGGATTGATGTCTGGTTGTAGTAGCTCTTAGAATCTGTTAGTTCTTGTTGTGCTTTTGCATATTTGATTTTTGCATATTTGATTCATGATTTAGTCCTTTGCTTATCCCATAATTGTGGAGAAATGCTTGTTATATGATGTTTTGATCATTGCACTGTAGCTGTTATGGAAGTCAAGTGCTGTGTTTATTTTGTATAAAAGTTTTTATTTATCTAATTTAATGTTTTTTTTCCTTTAGTACTCTTCAGTGGATCAAGGATCAGTGAAAGCTATTCTTCTTCCGAAGGTTCACTCAATCATCAGAAGATGGTTTAGTTTGTTTCTTATCTCATTTTTGTGTGTGGCTGCATTATATTTTTATTCTTCTGCTTCATGTGCAGATTTTATCGGTAACGGTGAGAGTCATCCAAAAAGATGCAGAAGAAAAGAAACTGTCTTTCAACCCAAAACCATACTTTCGATTGTTTATTAATTGGCTATTGGACCTTGCTTCTCCAGACCCTCTCCTTGATGGTTCTAACTTTCAGGTTGTATGCTATAACTAGAGCCTTCAACTATTCTTGTGTGTTCTAATGTTTCTGACATAGATCAATTATTTCAGGTGTTGACTTCTTTTGCAAATGCTTTCCATGCTTTGCAACCCTTGAAAGTTCCTGCTTGGAGGTTTGGTCACTTGCCCTTATCATGACTCTTTCACATCCTAACTTGTTTCATTCTTTCTTTCATAGAAACGCTAAGATATTTAGGTGTTAGTTTGAATGAATTCTAAGTGCTATTAATTGTTGATATAGTAAGTTTTGTTTTGGGGCTTTTTTTAATATATATAAATAGAGAGAGAGAGAGAGGAGAGAGAGAGAGCTTGACTAGGCTACTATCGGTAGTAAACAACTTGGTTTACTATCGATTTATTTTTGATGATAGAGCTTCCAAATCGACGATCGGCACTGTTGAACATAATCTAAACCATTTAAACTATTTAAAAATCAAATTTCATGCTTTTTGGACATCACTAACCATGATCACAAGGTCACAAAATTTATAATTTTAATGGCCGATATGGTATGTTTGCTTATTTAACGGCGTAGAAAAGTACAAGTCAACTAAATTCTTGTTAGAAATTTTTTTAAACTATGGAAAACAATATTTAGATTGTAGATCTTAAATACAAAAATTGTATTATCACTTTTTGAAGGATATTAATTTTCAGCCATTTATTTATTTTTTCACTTGATGGACAAGAAAATAATATTAGAAAAGCGGCATTTTGATTTCTAGATAGTTTAAATGGTCTAGATCATATTCAACGGTGCCGACTCTCTCTCTCTCTCTCTCTCTCTCTCTCTCTCTATATATATATATATATATATATATATATATATATATATATATATATATATATATATAGGCTTTGACTCTAGTTCGGGCATCTGTGCCAATTAATATGATATTGTGTTCAGTGCTTTTGTGGTATCCTGCCATATATTAGGATTTTTTAGTTCCTACTGTGTTTCTTACAGATAATATAGTTTGTGTAGGCTGCCTTTTCTTCTTTGGTATTTGATCAGAACAAAATTGTGTTACCAGTTGCAATAGTTGACCTACTCGCATCTTCGATTTCTTTATATATTACTTTAAATATCCTACTTATTATTTTTACAACGTAATAAGAGGAATTGCTTGTCTTGGGGAAAGACGAAAGATTTCATAATGCTATTATAAAGTATGATTGCTGAACAATAGCTATTACTGGCAACAACTGCCCTACTCTATGTTGAGTTTTTCTGTTTTTTGTCCACATCTCATGCTTTTGTATCTGATTAAAACTCTTTCAGCTTTGCATGGCTTGAGTTGGTGAGCCACAGAAGCTTTATGCCTAAACTGTTGATGTGCAATTCTCCGAAGGGCTGGCCGTTTTTCCAACGCTTGCTAGTTGATTTGTTCAAATTCCTGGAACCTTATTTGAGGAATGCTGAGCTCGTAGAGCCGGTTTGCTTCTTTTTTTTTTTCTTTTTTTTTTTTTTTTTTTTTGACATTTTGTTTTTCCCTCCTTTTTTTATGGTTGCTTTCTATTCTGTGCCCTGTTTGCTCCCAGGTTCACATTTTGTACAAAGGCACTCTGAGGGTTCTGCTTGTGCTACTACATGACTTTCCCGAATTTCTTTGCGACTATCATTTCAGTTTTTGCGATGTGATCCCCTCCACTTGCATCCAGATGCGCAATGTAATTCTTAGTGCCTTTCCCGAAATATGAGGCTCCCTGATCCATCTACTCCTAATTTGAAGGTGATTGTGGCATGACATTATTGTTGCACTTTGTTGCATCTAAAATACTAGAATATTGATATAAGCAATTAAATATCTTTTCTTCTATTAAATCAGATTGATTTGCTGGCTGAAATCACCCAATCCCCGAGGATTCTATCAGATGTTGATGGCGCTCTTAAGGCTAAACAGATCAAGACTGATATCGATGATTATCTCAAGGTAAGTAGGGTTTGATTACTATGCTTTGTGGCATTTGTCTTAGGATTATTAAGTAACATTATATTCACTCTCTTTGCTAAGAATTAACACCGTTTTTGTGACATCCCTAGGATTTGGAATAGAATATATGAGATATAATAGGGCTAAACCTCTTAACCCGGCTATAAGGCGTGCTACAACTAGAGTAGTTCTAGAATGGGTGGCCTTTAGTAAGTGGGGTATCACAATCGGTATTAGAGTCAATTACCAGATTCTCAGCTGAGCCAGGGTTATACAGCGGGTAGAGTACAGCTCCCCGGTTAAGGTCGGTTAAGGATAGCGAGATGAGTCTCACATCACCTGGTGTTTGTGAGTGTGCTTGAATCTGGCGAGAATGCCAAGGCTTAAAGGAGGGTGAATGTGGCACCCTAGGATTTAGAATAGTCCTATATATGAGATATAATAGGGCTAAAAATTTCTTAACTTGGCTTACAGCATTTTGCAAGGTGACTAGGCCCAAAGGTTAAAGAGAGTTAAGTGAGCGTATTAAGGCTAGAATAGTTCTAGGATGGGTGATCTTTTGGGAAGCGGTGCGTCACAGTTGGTATTAGAGCTAATTACCCGCTGGAAGTGTGAGATAAGTTTTAGTTGAGTCAGGGTCATACAGTGGGTAAAGCGTGGCTCCTCAGCTGACGACCGTTGTGAGTGGAGCGTGACTCTCCGTAAGGTCGGCTAAGAATAGCGAGACAAGTCTCACATTACCTGGTGCATCACTCGGTGCTTGTTAGTGCGCTTGAGCGTGACAAGGATGTTAGGGCTTAAAAGGGAGAGGAATGTGACCCTTTAGGATTTGGAAATCTTATATATGAGATATTATAGGGCTAATTTGTTTAACCTGACTGATAGCATTTTGGGAGGTGGTTAGGCCCAAAGGTTAAAGAAAGTTAAGCGTGCTAGAGTTAGAATAGTTTTAGGATGGATGATCTCTCGGGAAGCGGCGCATCACAGTTTTCCAACCCTGCATAGTGTAATCATATGTAACCAAACGGTGGGAGAACTGCGAAGAACGGGTTGTTCTGATTAAAGTGGGTTGTTCTGGGTTGTTCTGGAACTACCCGTTAAAAATTGTTCCTAGGAGAACGGAGAACAACTTTATTCTTCTCTTTATTTTATTAGATAAATAAATATATTAATATAAATATTATTTGTATGATAATATATTTTAAATTAAATATTATTATATAATATAAATTAATTAAATTTAATATATTATTTATTTTATTAAGTTTTATCATTTATATTTTAATATTTAATTATTTTATTTTATATTAAGTATTATATATAAAAAATTATTTTTTCATGTATTATATATATTTTTAAATTTTTAATTTGTTTTTAAATTTATACTATTATTAATTAATATTATAATGATATTGTTAGTATTACATTTTATTCATTACATATATTATGAATAATTTATATACCATAAATTACTACATAAAATAAATTATTATATATAATAAAATAAATATACTATTTTAAATTAAACTGTTACATGAAATACTGTATTATAAATTACTATAAAAATAATTTTATAAATAATTTTACATAAAATATACTAATATACATTAATTATTTTATTTTTAAAAATATATTTAGACATTGTTCTAGATATCCTCTAGATATTTTCGAATGCATACAAACACATATTTACAATTGTTCTATCTTATACCAGAATATCCTTGTTCTCGAGAACAACAAAAGTTGTTCTCCTACCAAAAGTAGTCTTTAAGTGCACATTGAATGTCATATTTACTCGTCCTTGTCGTAATGTCACTACTGCAGACAAGGCCAGAAGGATCTCCCTTTTTAACTGAGCTAAAACAGAGAGTACTGCTTCCGCAGAGTGAGGCAAACGCAGCAGGAACTCGGTACAACATTCCTCTGATCAATTCTCTTGTGCTTTATGTAGGCATGCAGGTAAACAGTGCAATTTATTTTCGTTAATTAACTCTTTGGGTAAATATAAAATGCATTTTGACTGCATGCTACATAGTCATCTCAGGCGATACAGCAACTACAGAGCAAGTCGACTCCTCAACATGTACCTACTCAACAGATGAGTCATAATCCTCCTATGGATATATTTCTAGTCGGTGCGGCTATGGATATCTTCCAGAGCCTCATAAAGAACCTGGACACCGAAGGCCGCTATCTTTTCCTTAATGCAGTTGCGAACCAATTGCGATACCCGAATAACCATACACATTACTTTTCTTTCGTCCTTCTGTACTTATTTGCTGAGGCGAGCCAGGTGAGCTTTTAGCATGCCGCTTTCTAGTTTTGCTGCTATACTATGACAACTTTGTGTCTGCAAGTTTGTTCGTAGTTTTCTCCGTGCTCTTCGTTTTCCATCGTGTTGAGTTTCCGATATTTTCTTTCTACTTGCATCTTTCTATTTGCATGGTTTAGGGTCCTACTTGATTTGGTTTTGAATGAGGCAAATACAGATTTGAGCCTCGTGTTCTTCTTTTCTTGTTTTCACTAATGTACTAGATCAACACGAATGAGCTGCTGCAACTTTGATTTAAATAGAGAGTATTATATGTCAAAAGTACTTTTTGAGGTGTAGGAAAAGACAACTGGGCTGATGTATCAGAATGGAAATTTAGTAGGATAAAAGTAATAACAAATAACTCGAGTTATTTGGGAGAACTGATGTTGAATAAGTGAATAAACTAATACTGTGTGGACTTTGTTTATACATATGTTGAGAGGCTTGTTTTTTGTTTGATTGTAGGAAATCATCCAGGAGCAGATAACAAGAGTGCTATTGGAACGTTTGATAGTAAACCGCCCTCATCCGTGGGGGCTCCTCATAACCTTCATTGAGCTTATCAAGGTATTTCACTAATTTTTTTTTTGTAGTTATTGCTTGTCACCTTCTATCTCTTGCTAAGTTGTCCTAAGACAAGAATCCTATTGCGATGTAGAATCCACGCTACAACTTCTGGAACCGGTCATTTACTCGGTGTGCACCAGAGATTGAGAAGTTATTTGAATCAGTGTCAAGGTCGTGCGGTGGTCCTAAGGCTGTGGACGACGGAATTCTCTCTAGCAGCGTGCCAGATGGCAATCACTGAGATATTGGACTACATATTTCTATTTGACGAACAGAAATTGGAAGAACATCTGTGAGACTTTTTTGTATGCTGGTTTTTTTTTTTTTTGGCCTCTGTTGTATTTATTTGAAGTAAAACTGGAATGCGGCAACAGTCAAACCCACCCTTCTCGTTGTCCGTCTTATGCGAGCACTTCTTAGCCATTCTCTGGGCTTAGCCATCTATTAAATCGCAAAAAATATGTAGAATTCATTTCATATACCGAACTGAGTCATTGAGCAGAATTTGTAGGTTGGAGCGATCGTATAGATATATACTTTATAGTAATGATCTCAAATTGCCTTTATAATTCTGCGAGGAACAACTATTAGGAACCTTCTAATGTCTGTATTGATTGGATGCCACTGAGTAAAAAAGGTAGGATGCTTCTGTGGTTAAGAAAGTTCTTGCTAAAACTCATTAATGTTTGATCGCATTTAATCAGTAGTTCGACCGTGAGACAGCTACTTCTCACGTTAGGATCCAATACATTTTGGCTAGACTACTAGTCAATGCACGTGTTATGCACGTGTGAATTACCTTAACAAACTATAAATTTGGTAAACAATAATTAAGATTATAAATTAGCAAATATTGAAAATTTTTATATAATAATTTTTTATTTGGTTAAACATTTATATATCAAAAACATTACTACGTGGTTAAACGTTAAGATTATAGTAGTTTTTAGGTTTTTTAACTAACTACGTTACTTTAAATTATTTATAGAGAAAAAATTATCATTCTGAATTGAACAAAATATATTATTACCACTTTGTAATGTGACTCATTTAATTTTGCTTAATTTTTACATTTATCCTAACAAGGAAGATGAATTATATATTTTCTTAAGATATTCTTAATAGTTATTGTAATTCTAATATTTTGTGAGAATCTAGATATTTAAAGGAATAATATATATATATATATATATATATATATATATATATATATATATATATATATATATAGTATATATTTTATACGATCGATATTATTTTATATTTTCTTTTCCGCCGTTAGATTTACCTCTTTTATCATTTTTACTCGTCCAATTATCCTATTCAACCAACCACCCACTCAACCCTACACATCATTCTAACCGCACATCTTTTAATCCAAGGATAGAAAACTTAATAGCACCAAGTTATTGGTGTATTTTAGCCTAGTTATATGTGTGTGTGTATATATATATATATATATATATATATATATATATATATATATATATATATATATATATATATATATATAATATGAGTTGAACTAGAATACTATCGGTAGTAAAACGATCGTTTTACTACCGATTTGTTTTCGATGATAGAGCTTCCAAATTGACGATCGACTCCGTTGAACATGATCTATATCATTTGAAGTGTTTAGAAATCAAATTTCAAATCTTTTCGACTTCATTTGCCTAATGATCAAATGGTTTCAAAATTTATAATTTTAATGGTCGATAAGAGGCGTTTTCTCGTTTAACGGCGTAAAGATATCCAAATCAATTGAATTTTTGTCAGAAAATTCTTTAAACTATTTAAAACAAGATCTATACTTTTGATCTTGATTACAAGACTCCTATTATCATTTTTTAAAGAGTATTCATTTTCATGTTCATTTTTATGTCCACTTGATGGATAAAAGAACAATATCGAAAGTGCGTGAAATTTGATTTCTAAGTAGTTTAAATAGTTTAGATCATATTTAACTATTTGATCATCAATTTGGAAGCTCTATCATCGAAAACAAATCGGTAGTAAAACGCAGTTTTACTACCGATAGTATTCTAGTTCAACTATATATATATATATATATACTATATATATATATATATATATATATATATATAGAGAGAGAGAGAGAGAGAGAGAGAGAGAGAGAGAGAGAGAGCTAGGCTACTATACTATCAATAGCATGGAGGGCTTCGTGCTACCAATTTGTTTTCGATGATGTGGCTTCCAAATTGACGATCGGTTCTGTTTGACTTGATCCACACTATTAAAAGTATTTAGAAACTAAATTTCATAATTTTTCGATATCATTTACCTATCAAACAAGTACTCTAAAATTAAACGGCTAAAAATAAAAATCTCATAAAAAATGACGATAGAAGATTTAAATTCAAGATAAGATATATTGATCTTACTCTAAAAAGTGAAAAGAATTTTCTATAAAATTTTCATCGGATTTGGATTGTTTTACACCGTTAAACTCTCAAACACACCATATCGGCCATTAAAATTGTCAATTTTGAGATCTTTTGATCACTAGTCAAATGATGTCGAAAAAATTTAAAATTTAGTTTCCAAATACTTTCAAAGGTGTAGATCAAGTCTAACGGAGCCGATTGTCGATTTGGAAGCCACATCATCGAAAACAACTTGGTAGCACGGAGCCCTCTGTGCTACCGATAGTATAGTAGCCGGACTCTCTCTGTCACGCCCCGAGACCGCTACCGATTTGGTACTTCCTCTGTCCGCCCAAGACTCGACAACCAAGTCATGCACAAAGAATTGCCCAGAAAACTTAAATTCTTTAACATACATGACGAGACAATACAATACACCTAAAGGTGCCGACAGCAATAAGAGCAAGGTACAAGTAAATCATAACAGTAACATAAAGAGAGAAGAGTCTATCTATTACATCATTCACCATTGTTTACATTCATTTACATTCTTTTGCACAAAGTAAATATAGAAGTTGTTTATCCTAAAATGCATAAGTGTTAACACTTCCAAAATGTATATTGTTTTCCTCCAATATAAAACTATACCCAAAATGATACAGAGGAAGGCTCTAATGCAAGTAGGCGGCTACTATCAACTAGGGCGCGATGCCATTACCACGATCCTCACCGGCCGCCCGCGAACTAGCACCTGTAATAGAGTGGGGTGAGAACTAACTTGCTTAGTTCCCAGTGGGCTCGGTCACCGACCCCACCGATCTTCCCACTAGGTCTAAGCAGACATAAGCAGATAGATATTTATCTTAAAACTGTAAATGCTATAAGTAAAGCATAATAATAGAAATGCAATATCTACTATGCCTGTAACAACAAGATCAGAGTAAATGTTCTGGCCATGTAATTGCTAACATACTAATATATCTCTATCAAGTAAGTTTGCAATTCTATCATGCTCAATATGTACCTTTGTACCAAATGTCATAACTCCTTGGAGTTTATTACCCAATCATTGGCTGGCCCGTAGGCACGCCCACGACTCACCACTCAACCCGTCTATGAAGGGGGACTCGAACCACCCGAGGGGTTGTCTGTGGGACCCCACATAGGCTATCCCTTGGGACCCAAAATAGGCGATCCCAATCGAATCACGTGCCAAGACCTCCGGAGACTCGCACTACTCGTGTGGAGCGCCACCACGAGCGCTGAACAGACAGTGTGAGTATGATCTCATCCTCCACTTTGGAGGGCATCCAACACAGGGGAAATCATGCATAAGTGTTCTCTAACACTATGTCTCAACATCATTGTCATCAAGTTATTTACTTGGGTCACATTTTACTAGTGTCTCTACACTATGTCATAATGTCAATCGTCAAGTTCTATACTTGGTTCACGTATCTCTAGTGTTCTTTACACTAAGTTATTACACAATGTCATTTATCAAGTTGTCTACTTGGATCACTTGTCACTAGTGTTCTGTACACTATGTTCATATGTCAATCCTCAAGTTCTATACTTGGTTCATATGTCTCTAGTTGTCAATCATGCAAGATTAGTTCATCTCTAGGGCTCAATGTCAATATACTCATTCCATGGCTCCCTATGTCCAAATGCAAGGCCTAAAATGCCGCACGATAAGGAAGCATGCCGGAATAGTAAGGTAGCTGCATAACCCTATCATGCATGAAAACTATACATATATAACTTTATATGCAATATGACCAACAACTGAACTTAGACATAAAAGGCAGCCCAATGGCTTCGGATGGCACCCCCCACCTTTTGGGATGCTCCACGACGCAACAACGCCACTTTCGTCGCCTCCAATCTCTACTTTGACTCCTCGGGCCAATTTCGAAGCTGTAAGCCCTTGTTTGGCTCGGATCACTTAATCCGTTCGTCGGATTGACGAACCGTCGCCTCGTACGCGTTCGTGTACCTAACAATATGTTAGATATGAGATTAAAAGAGATCAAAAACCCCTTATCTCGAAAAACCCCAATTTGAGCCCTAGATTTTGCCCCGAGCAAAAATCTCACGCTAGAGCTCGAATCGACCGTGCAAATCACTTCTTAGAGAAGCTAGGGTTCCTCTAAAATTGTTTCTAGAAGATAAAATCCATCCTAGAAAACTTTACCATGAAAGCTCTCAAGAGCTTACCTCAAGTGGAAGCTCCAAGGGAGGAGAAGGTGGTGAAGATGAGGCTAGGCTTGCTCCTAGCTTGATCCTCTTCCAATCCCTTCACTCTTCTCCTTCTTCTATCTCCTTCTTCTTCTTTCTTAGAGAGAGAGAAAGAGAGTGAGAGTATGTTTGTGTGAGGGAGAGGGGGGGATAATGACAGTAAGAGAGGGAGGAAGTCCCTCTATAGCCCCTCTATTGTAACAAGATGCCAAGAGGCCCCTATACATCTAATCCCTTACACCGCCTCGCAGGCATTTTTCGCCAGCCGAGACCGGTCTCCACGAGGAATGTCCGGTCTCCAAGCATCTCCGCCAAGGTCCCATCACGCATGAGGTCCGGTCTCCACCAGTGAGGTCCGGACTCCACATGCAGGTCCCTCATGTTTCGCAGACAGAGACCGGTCTTCACCATGAAGTCCGGTCTCCTCGGGTCCGGTTTTCACCCGATGTCCGGATCCCGTGGGCTGGGCTTCCAGGACTTAGCCAAATTTTCGGGCTTCCTCTTCATTTAGCAGCCAGAGACCGGTCTTCACCTGGAGGTCCGGTCTCACAGGGTCCGGTCTCCACTAAATGTCCAGATCTCGAGAGCACATTTCGCACAGATGGCCATCAGGCCATTTTCCCATCTCATTGGGACCGGTCTTCAGGACCATGTCCGGTCTCCCCTGATCAAAACTGCAAAATAGTGCAGTTTGCACCATTTGCACACGAGGTCCACTCCAATGCACTTTTTGGCTTAGAGTCAACTTCAAACTTTCCGACTTCTATCCATTCGACACTCAGTCGATTCTAAACGTGGTGCAACTCTCGGATTTCGAGAATTCACTTCCTTACACACACACACACACTCTCTCTCTCTCTCTCTGTCTCTCTCTCTCTCTCTCTCTCTCTCTCTCTCTCTATATATATATATATATACACACACACACACACACACACACACTCTCTCTCTCTCTCTCTCTCTCTCTCTCTCTATATATATATATATATATAGAGAGAGAGAGAGAGAGAGAGAGAGAGAGAGAGAGAGAGAGATAGAGAGAGTAGAGCTAATATGCTATCAGGAGCATAAAGTGGTTGGTGTTTTCGATTTTTTAGCCCTTAGATCAACCCCATTGATTATTTCTAACCATTGGATTAATATTATTAACTAATGGGGGACCACTCAACCCTAGGGGACCGCTCAACCCTAAGGGGACTGCTATTATCCAAACTGTAGGATCTTTGATCCAAGGGCTAAAAAATCGGAAGCACCAACTACTTTATACTTCCGATAGCATAGTAGTTCTACACTATATATGTAGTATCCTTAGTTTTTGGGTTGCCCGCGAGATTTCAACATTTGAGGCTTGTCGACACATCTGGAGAGTGTTGGGACAAGTTAGAGTCGTTTTGGCGCGAAATAGACGCAAAACGGACTCAGTGCGATGTGAGAGCAGAGTTTTAACAATAGAATCTGCAAAGTGTAGGTTTTCAGTGTTGAGTACCAGTTCCCCAGTGTATTTCCAAATAGGCTGCTCTCGGATTGCGCCAATTTGATGCTGAGTACCGGTACGGCATTGGGTTGGTACCGGTACCTTGTGTGCGAGTTTGCGAGTTGAGAGGCCATTTGAATTAGTAGAGGATATTGTAGTCTTTATTGAGTTGGTAAAGGGTATTGTAGTCTTTTTTTTTTGTTGATGGCTATCCAACCCACCTAATCTCCTTTATAGTTATCCACCTGGGAGGGTATTTTCTCATGTTCCTTTTACTCTCTAGTATTTTGATTGTGTGCGTGGTGGACAGCGTGACTCAAGCTCGGAAGATTTTCAACGTCGTTTTAGAGGGCCGTTCGAGTGTGTGTGCGTTGTGGTTGCGCCGTTGGAGGCCGAGCGAGCACGTGTTTCCCTCCCCTTTCGACTTCTCGCCGTGGTTGGATTAGTGTTTTGAGGTGAGTTAATGTTTACCGAAATCGTCGGATTTTCTCCTAAACTGGAGTTGACAGTATGTATTTTTAGCTTCGTATATCATATTTAAAAGCTTGAATTCATTAATTTGCATGTTCTTTGAAATCTAAATTTGGAGCATAGTTAGTGATGAGATGAACTATACATGTTGGACTTGGAATTGACTTAGGAGAAAACTATTAGATTCTAAACTGTCACTTTCTGAAAATTACCAGATTTAGCTTCAGGAGCTGTGGTTTATTTGTATCACCCCTGTTTGTATGCGGTGGATACCCATAATAGTGTAGGATGAGTTTACGCTCGTTCTGAGATGCAGAGTTTATTTTTACAGTAAGGTGTAGACTGTTTCGATCATCTGCCGTCGCGCTTGATAAGAGGCGAGATTTCGTATTTGCATTAGATTGCGCCAAGGGCACGTGATTTTTTGTTGTTAGACCAGTTAGACCCATTTGTTCTGATTATAGTCTGTGAGAGCCTGATTGAGATTGGCAGAGACACGCTTGCATACTCGGTTGGGTAGCGCCCACGAGTGCCACTTCAGAGTCGAGCTTTGTGTTTTTGCGTTGATGTCGTAGTGTCCTGGTAGGACTTACTCTCCACCAACAACCCAGCGTGGTGGTGGTTGGTGTAGCTTCGATAGGTGGGACGGGTGCGTTCAAAGTCCCTAGTGAGATTGGGTCAGAAATTGCATCTTGCTTATATCTACTAGGGGGAATTGCTTATATACCCCTGAAAAGTTTCCGATTTTTCGATTTACCCCTCTTAGAAGGCTAATATTGAAAATACCCCTCCTACGTTCCAACCTATTTCTAATATACCCTTAGAGTTAAAATCTGTTAAGTAACTCTGTTATCTCTGTAAAATTACTATTTTGCCCTTTTCAAATATACCCTTCTACCATCACTGTCTTTCTTATTTGCCCTTAAAGTCAAGGGCACAAAAGTATTTCGACTTTTGATTTTTTCCAATATACCCCTCTACCGTCACCAACCTTTCTTATTTGCCCTTAAGCTAAGGGCAAAATTGGTATTTTAATTTTTTTTAATCGTGGTAGATATTTAACTCACGTTTAACCCGCATTAACTTAACAGAGATAACTCATGGGGTATTTTGCAATAACGGTAGAACGTATGAGGGGCATTTTAGAAAGAAAAAAAAAGTAAGGGCAGATCGGATATTTTCAGACGCATGAGGGGTATATAGGCAATTATCCCTATCTACTAATAGTTAGTGTTGGTTAACGATAGTATAGGGCATGTAGATGTGGAGTTTTTCTAGCTTCCTTTACTATCTTTGAGCATACTTTTTGTAGACTTATTGGGTGAGCTGTTGAGGTCGGTAGCGGTATCCACTGAGGACTACTTCTTTTGCAGTAGTTTCCACACCCAGTTATTGACCCCTTTTGCAGAGCCTTCGTCCGCGGATGCTGCTGTTGCTAATTTGGATCGTGGAAAGGGAGTCGCGAGTTAGATCCCTTCCAGTCTTGTTGCTGTTCTAGAGGAGTACCAGCTACAGGTAGTTTTGGCTCTTTCAACTCTACTGGTGCCATCCTATAGGGTGCCTTTGAGATTGGAGTAGTCCCAGGGACGAGATCTACCACAAACTCAATCTCCCTATCAGGTGGCATACCTGGAAGCTCGGCTGGAAACACATCCTTGAATTCCCGCACCACCGGGATATTCTCGATCCTAGGGGTGTCCTCAACATCCCGCAGTGCAATACTAGCCAAATAGGCTATGCACCCGCTACTAATCAACTGCCTAGCTCGGGAGGAGCTAATAGTCATCGCAAATAACGAACTCTGGCATCCTCGAAATACAACCTCCTCCTGACCCGGCTCTCTAAAAGTCACCGTTCGATTAACGCAATCGATCGTGGCAAAATACTTGGTCAACCAATCCATGCCCAAAACTATATCAAACTCTCCGAGCTTGTGCACCACAAAAAGGTCCACGGGCATGATCCAATCCCCAATCTGTACGGCAACTAGAACAAGATTTCTCGAATATCTAGAGAGTGGCCAGTATAACAACTTGTCCCGGATGTGACAAAGGTGTCAAAGGAATGCCATGCAACTCGGCAAACACCGATCAATGAATGAGCATGATGCACCGAAATCAAATAAAGCACGAACTCGAATGCCATAAAGTAAAATGATAATCGCAACGACATTCGCATTGCCTCGATTGGGCGGCATACATGCGCCCACTTGGCCTGTCGTGACCCTTCGCTCCGCCTCGGAGTAGAAGATCTCCCGCCCGGTATGATGCGAGGCGTCCCCGGCCGGGACCTAGTAACGCCGGTACGTTGTCGTCGATGGTGCTGGGACCGATCCCCTCGGGCCCGATGAAAGTGGTCCTCCCGGCCACAAGAGAAGTACTGCCCGCCCGTGCGGGCACTATCGGGGGTAGTGGGGGCCGCTACAAATCACGCAGCGCGGTGCCGGTCGACGATCTGATCCTCGGCGCTGCGGTGGGGTACCTCGTCCTCGCGACTGGCTCCTGGGGTACTTCGGCGGCTTCCTTGAGTGCGTCTGACTCGCACCCTCGCCTGTGGGCCTCTTGCCCTTGTCCTGATCCAAGCCTTCCTGCCGCTCCTTCACAACCATCGCTCCTCGCTCCACTATAAGAGCGCGATTCACCACCTCGCTCCACTATAAGAGCGCGATTCACCACCTCGCGATAGGTTTGCAAGTTAGATGACTGCACAAGCCTATGTAGGATGGCCGAGTCCACTCTCAAAAATCCGGCCTTGTCCTCATCGTCCCGCACGACGAACGGCACACAGTGAAGTAGTCTAGTGAACTCCCTCTCGAACTCTGCCACTGTTCGCTCCCCCTGGCGCAAGTTGTGCAAATCCGTCTCCATCTGCCTTCGAACACTATCGGGGAAATAGTGCTCGAGTAGAAGTTCCTTGAACCTCTTCCAAGTGAATGCGGATAGGTCAGTGTTGGGATTCTCCTGAATATCCGTCCACCACCGATAGGCCTCGCCGTCCAGATGGTGAGTGGCGAGCCAAACTCGATCCCTCTCCTCGACGAAGGTATCACGAAACAGCTTCTCCATGTGCATCAGCCATTTCTCCACAATCCAGTGATCCGCGTTCTCGCCGTCGAAAATCCGCGGATTGCACCTCCTGAACTCATTGAGGCGGTCTAACAATCGATCACGCTCGGCCCCCTTAACCATCATAAAGAAAACTGCTCCTCTTGGGGGCATCTGAACTGGGGGTGCCATCGCCACCCTCTCCGGCGGTGCTATTGAGGGTGCAGAATGTGAAGATCCGGGCGCGGGAGTCGGCGCCCTCGGTGCTACCACCTCGGCTGGTGTAGGTGGTACAGGATTCCTGGGCCTTCCTAGCAGCCGCCTGCTGCAAAAGTAAGTCCTCCAGCCTCTTCATCCGCGCCTCCTTCCGGCGCGCCGTCTCGGCCTGCTGCTGCGCCGCCGCGGTCTGCTGGGCCACTAGATCAGTAAGGGTCGCCAGCTGACCCCTCAACTTACGGACCTCACCGGATCCGGAGGTAGCGGAGGTCTCGACCTCCTCAAGATATGCCATGTTTTCCGCCCCGGCAGATTTGGAGCGGGTAGTCGGCATAGCTCTACAACAACATAAAAGCACAAGTTAATAAAACCCACGCCATTGCAACCCCACTCAAAACCCAAATCATGCGAAAGTAAGGAAGTGTGCTTCACTACTAACTCCCGATGTTATGTTGTCGGCCGCCAACGTAACCCTCCGCGAAGTTAGAAGTTATACACTTCGATTGAACTCTAACTTTTTAGAGTTATAATAAAACCCAATCAGGTACTTTCGCTCACAAGTCAAATAGATCTCGTCTCTCACGAGCCTAAATCCTATAGTCCAACCAGCCTAAGGTTTGCTAGGTCCATTAAGACTTTACCCTAGGCTCTGATACCAAATTAATCTGTCATGCCCCGGGGCCGGCAGAGCCTCCCCAGAAGCGTGTCCAGACCCGCTATATGTCAACACATACAAGGCGTCTACCGAAAACAACGGAAATAAAACCATACAAAGGCTGCAACTAGAAATATCAGAGTGATATACAACTAAGTTCTATGACAAGTAGGAAGGATAGTAAGCTGGAACATAACTATAAAACATAAAGTGTGCACAACAACTAATCCAGTAACAGTGTACAAAATGGTAGCCTCTATAAAGGGTACAAAGACTCTCATTCTCTCTAACTAAATAAAAAGGAGATGATGAACCACCTAGCGAGACTCCTCGGTCGCTAGCCTGAAGCGACACCTTTGCCGCGGTCCCTAACCTCCCCAGATGCAGAAGGCCCTGAAACGAGTCAGAAAACATAAGGCGTGAGAACTATAATTTATAGTTACCAGTGGGCAAGTACTGACCTGAACCATTGCACCACTAGGCCCAAAAAAAAAACTGTAAGTAGCAATATAAAGTAATATGAAACTGCTGAAATAAATGTATAATAAAATACTATGCTACCAAGCCACAAGTACATAAGGTAAATGTATAAACTATCCAAACCCAATATTGCAACATATAAAGAATATGTTCTACTGTAATAGTCAAGTATACTATGATGTAGATAATGAACATTCATGTACACTAAATAACCCAAGTAATGCTCTAAGCATGTCCAAATGATCCAACTACTATGTCCTATCTAGTAGTGATTGTCATTTATTGTTGAATGTCATAGCTCAATCTCTTTTTAGGATCTACACAAGGTAATCCAGCTTGTGCCCCCTAAGTGCCGTGGAAGCCCAAACATCCCCCGTAAGGAATGAGTCTATCCAGATCGGCCCCGTAGGTTCCTCAATACCGCACGCGCGAACGAATCGCAAAGGCCAACTTCGGAGTGCCGGCCTGTAGGGAGCGACCCTCACAAGCATGTGCGAATGAGCACAAATGGCAAACAAGCAAAGTCACATCTCAAGTATCCAACCCTCATGCCTCTCACATGGCCAATGTCACTAGCAACCCTAAGGTCTAGTACAATATCTCTCATAATACTAGAATTTACTATGTCAATGTTCCAACACGAGCCTAATGCCGCTTGATGACATTAGCTCACTAAGTCACAATTTGATGCCAAGCCAATGCCTCTTAATGACAAGGGTTTTTCTCCTATGTCATGCATAGTTTCTATGTCCACAAGCATATGTCAAATTCACTATACCCATATAGTTTCAAGTTCCCAAATAGAATGCTACAACTACATAGTTCTCAGATGCATACATCTCTACTATATAGAGATAAAATTGCATTATACATAACACATGTATCTTAAGCATTCTAAAATTCACAAATAATGTTCATATCATGAAAATGCATGATTTTCTATTTATCTAAACACAATTAAACACCAATGAGAATTTCTCATTGTGATAGGTGAGGCCAAACCCACCGATGCTCCAAGCGACGATCCGAATCGCTAACTAAGCTTATATTCTTCCTCCTAGCATCCTACAAGGTAAACCCTAAGAGTTACAACCTCTAAAGATGAACCATGTGTTCAATCTTTAAGCATCAAGGCAAAAGGTAAGAAAATACTCACCTAATGTGCAAAAATCCTCTTAGAAAATCGAAAAGGAAGCTAGATCCCTCCCAAAGCAACCTAGACAAAGATTCTAAACCAATCAATAGGGATCTAAAAGCCTCAAATCAAAAAGCCCCAAATAAAATCCTAATTTTCAAAATCTAGGGTTTCATTTAGTAGAAAGCTCAAAAACTCAAATTCATAGGAAAAGATTTGTTGCTTACCTTCTAAGAGCTCCAAATCAAGGATCTAAACCCTCTAGAAGTGAAGATCTTCCTCCCAATGAGCTCCAAGTTCAAACTCCAAGCTCCTCTAATGGTGGAAATGGCTCCAACAAGCAAAAGAGAGAAAAAGGGAGAAGATTAAGCCTCTAAAACCCAACCAAACCAAAGGAAACCAAGGGGAGGAGAATGAGAGCTCCCTACCTTTGTTCATCTGCAATTCCAGCACCAAAGAGCCCTAAGGGGCGTGGGTGCTGTTATAAGAAGGGCACAATCGCGTACAAGTCCCTGCAGTTTCAGATTTTCGAAAACTGTTAAAGTGTACCGGTACACAGGGAAGTGTACCGAAACCCAAGCCTCGGGTTTGCGACATTCTGCCCAAATATACCGGTACAAAATCCAGAGTGTACCGGTATAGCCAACATGGCTGTATCGGTACAACCATCAACCTTGCACTGGTACTGATGCCTGGAACAGCAACCCGAGAGCAACCCAAAATCCAACTTTTTGGACTTTGGTGCAAAGATTTCAATCACTCTCCTCGGGACTCGTGCCATAGGTCGGAACACAGTCAACGACCCTCCAGAAAGTCTGGAAAAGCTCAGAACTCACATCCAACACTCGAATCTTGCTATTTGCAAAAGTTCAGTGCGTCACACTTAATGACACTTAAGCTTTCTAAGTCCAAACATGATTCCAAGGTTCAAGAATACATAATTCTAACCATTTTTTACATGCAACATGTTGTCCAATTTGAATAAAGAGAATACTTTAAACATGCATGCATAATACACATAGGGCTCTACTACATAGAGGTAAATTTTTATGATACATGACACATGCATTTTAAGTATTCAAAAATTCACAAAACCCTATCTAGCATGGAAATACATGCGAAATGCCAAAACGAAACCAATAACCGTATAGGAGGAGTTTTCTCCTATGCTCATGAAGCCAAACCCACCGGACTTCACGAAGCTCTTCGTAAGCCCGAACGAAGACGCCCTCTACCCTCCTAGCCTCCTAGAAGACACATTTAGAGGGATAGCTAGTTTAACTAAGCCTCTAAAAACAACCAACCCAAAATCTATGCATAAAGGACAAAAACTCACCAAAAAGGGTGAAGAACTCCTCCAAGCCTCAAATGGGAGCCAAAAATCTTCCAATCCAACCTAAACAAATATTGAAGTCCCATCAATTTGGTCCCAAAGCCCTCAAATCAAAAAGCCCTAAAATAAACCCTAAATCTCACTTCTAGGGTTTCTACTCAACAAAATCACCAAAAGGCCAAACTAGAGGAAGAGACAGACTACTAACCTCTTAGAAGCTCCAAGCTAGGCCCAAGAATCCACAAGGGTAGATGATCAACTCACCAACAAGCTCCTCGCCAAGCCTCAAGTCTCCAACTAGGGTGGTAAAACCTCCAACAAGTAAAAAGGAACAAAAAAGGGTTTTTAATCCAAAAAAACCCAAGCAAAATCAAAGGAATGGAAAGGGGAGGTGTGGAGAGCTCTCTCACCTTTTTCCTTACTGTTCCAAACTCAGAGGGATGCCCTAGGGGCGTGGGGTAGCTTATAGAAAGGCTACAATTGTAGAAAACCCCGTGCAGTTCAAACTGCACGCAATCTGCTAAAGTGTACATGTACACAGGCAAGTGTACCGATACAAATCCTGCGAAAAGGCCAAACCCGAGCCTCGGGTTTTCAGTATTCGGCCAAGTGTACCGATACAAAATCCAAAGTGTACCGATACAACCATCAAGCCTGTACCGGTACAACCATAACAAGTGCACCGATACAAAGCTCTGAAATTCCAATCCGAGAGCTGACCAAACATCCGAATTTTCGGATTTTGGTGCCAAGATGCAAACCATCGTTCTCGGGGTTCGAACCATAGGTCGGAACATTATCAACGACTTTCGAGAAAATATGGAAAGGCTCCGAACTCAAGTCAGATACTCGAACTCCATAATTTGCGCAAGTCCAGTATGTTACACTATATGGGCATGTTGAGGTCATTTGCTCTCACTTCTTTCAATTGTGAGCCTCAAACACTCTCCATCTCTCTCTCTAGGATTCCTCTCCATCTCTCTTGAAGGAGCAAAGGAGGAGAAGGAGTGGAAAAAGAAAAGCAAGGAGAAGAACTTCATCTCCTCCATCTTCTTCCTCTTGTTGGAGCCTTGCTTGAAGGTAAATCCCTAAACCCCTCTCATGGTGTTTTTTCGAGTTTAGATCCTTATGCTTTTGGGAGGGTTTTGTTGGAACCTAGGTGTGCTAGTAAGCCCTAAATGCATGCTTCTAGGGTTTCTAGTAGAGTATTTTGCATGTATTGAAACCCTAGGCATCAAAATGGGATTTTTGGTAGATAATGGGTTTTGATCTTGTTTGATGGGTCGCAAACCTAATTGATAGGTACTTAAATGCATTGGCGGTGACGGTTCGGCGATTCGTCGGATCAGTGCGGAGTTATCGCCAAACGAAGGGCGTCTCGGCTTCGTTTCCGCTCGAGAGATCTAGCAGCGACGAAAAGTGCGTTACATCGCCAAGAGGTGGGTGGTGACCATCCCGAAGCAGTCGAGCTACTCCTTACGGTTATGCCATCAGAACCTAGTATGCATGAGGATCATGTGATGTGACTTAAGACCCTATATACTATGAAGTAGGTGATGTGAAACCTAGAGCTAGTGATATGAGGAAATGTCTAAACCAAGGAACGAGTGGCGTTTAGTTAATGTTAACCAAGAACGAGTGGCATCTAATTAGTGTGAACACTAGGAAGTTGAGTATAAAAGTATGATGAAATCCCTATTTGGTAGGGTATCCTCCGTTGTTGGGGATTGGATCGTGCTCGCGTTGTCTGTTTATACTTGTGGTGGTCGCTCCACACAAGTCGTGCACTCCGGAGTACTAGGCACACGCTACGGTAGTAGCTATCTGTCCGGCCAGTAGCTAGCTATCCACAGACGGTCTCGGGTGGGTTGAGCAGTTTAGACTCCTCGCTGTCGAGACAAGGGACGCGAGAGTGAGGCAAGCCTTGGGGCGAGCCAAGAGATTGGGTACACGAGGGATTAATAAGTTTATTGAGCATAGTAGCATGATAGTTACCCTTTTATTATGAGTTGCATGCATACATGTTATTAATTTGAGGCATAGTAGTATAGTCGTATTTCTGCTTACCTTACCGTCCTTACTATTTATCTATTGCTCTACTTTTGCCTCTTTGGACCTAGTGGGGAGATCGGCGGAGTCGGCAGCCGAACCCACTGGGAACTATGGAAGATAGTTCTCACCCCACTCTCTTTTAGGTCCCAGCTCGAGCACGCTAGGTGAGGATCGTGGCAAGGGCTTGGCGCCCTAGTGGTAGCAGTAGTTTACTTTCCTATTTGTATTAGAGTTACCCTGTATCTATTTTGAGAGTAGTTGATGTATAGGTGGTGAGGTTTTGAGATGATCTATGACTTATGTATATTATTTAAAGGTTAAATGTAATCGAGAGTTTAAAAGAATGAATGTAATAGATAAGTATATCTCTCTTTTATTCACTAGTTGTTACACTTGTGATGCTTGCTCTCTTCGTTTAGCACTGGTTGTGCTCTCGTTGCTGATTATGTATGTTTTATCAAGTTGTTTCTTGGGCACTTGTGGTACACGATCTGGATGCTTAGCCTTAGGCGGATAGGAGAGGTGCTGTCCGTCTGGCGTCTGTTCGACGCGCCCGAACCGGACCAAATTGGTAGCGGGCTCGGGGCGTGACACAAGTAAAGTAAGAGCATGCATGCATAATCATTTACATCAGGATATTTATCACTGACAGTTTTCTTGCAGGCATAGTATTAGCATATAGTTTGGTTACTATTTTCTTTTCTTTGAAATACTTATGCCTAAATAGACCTAGTGGGTAAGTCGGTAGGGTCGGTTGGGAGCCATTTGGGAGGAAACTCGTTGTAGTTCTCACACCACTAACCCTATAGGTCCTAGCACGAGCAGTGGCAGGAAGACCGTGGCAAGGGTCTTGCGCCATAGCTAGTGGTCACGGAGTTTTGCATTAGACATTCCCTTTTGGTATACATGTATCAACTTTTATTTTGTTGATCTATAGATGTTTAAGTTGTAAACAATCATGTATTTTTGATGGAATGGTTAAATGTAAAAAGATATGATGATTAAAGGAAAGAATGTAATAGTTCTAGTTATGTGTATTTGGTTAAAATGTAATCAAATAGCATGTATGGTTGTATGTTATAGTTAGAGCTTTCACTTCCGTTGTTGCTTGTCCTCGTGCAAGCCTTGTATAATCGCAGATCTCTTTTGATTGCCTTTTATACTTGTTGCTAGAGCCTTGGGCGGGAATGGGAGGCCCTGTCCGTTCGGCGTCTGTTGACGTGGCCCAGACTCAACCAAAGTGACGGGTAGCGGGGCGTGACAGGCAGGCTCCTCAAGCAATTTATAGGGCCTACTTTTTTTTTTTAAAACTCTCACTCATTCTCTCTCTCACCCTACATATCCGCCGCTGAAGAGAGAATCTCAGTTGGCCTTTCTGCTATCTCTTTTGAAAATCTTAGGTCTTGAAAATCGAAGTATGTATATATATATATATATATATATATATATATATATATATATATATATATATATATATATATATATATATATATATATATATAGATATATAGATATATATATATAGAGTTCGCTATTATGCTATCAATAGCATGAAGCACTCGGTGCTACCAAGTTTTCCGTTAGATCCACCCCTTTAAACATTTTCACCCATTAGATCATACTATTCAACCAACCACCTACTCAACCCTAGGGGGCCCACATTATCCTAACCGCACATCTCTCAATCCAATGGCCGAAAACTTGGTAGCACCAATGATTTGGTGCTATTAATAGCATAATAGCCTATATATATATATATATATATATATATATATATATATATATATATATATATATATATATATATAGTCCAGTACTATATATCAATATAAATAGCACGAAGCACTCGGTGCTACAAGTTTTTCACCGTTAGATTCACCCCTTTGATGATTTTCACCCGTTAGATTATACTATTTAACCAACCACTCACTTAACCCTAGGGGCCCCACATCATCCTAACCGTATATCTCTCAATCCAATGGCTAAAAACTTGGTAGCACCAATAACTTGGTGCTATTAATAGCATAATAGCCTAGTTATATATATATATATATATATAGTTATATATATATATATATATATATATATATAGTTGAGCTAGAATGCTATCGATAGAAAACCCGCACTCTTGCCACCCATTTGTTTTCGATGGTGGAGCCTCTAAATCGACGATCGGCGTTGAACATTATCAATACCACTTGAAGTATTTAGAAATTAAATTTCAAATCTTTTCGATATCATTTGCCTAATGATCAAAGGGTTTCAAAATTTATAATTTTAATGGTCGATATGAGGCGTTTTCTCGTTTAACAGCGTAAAGATATCCAAATCAATTGAATTTTGGTTAGAAAATTCTTTAAACTATTTAGAACAAGATTTATACTCTTGATATTGATTACAAGACTCCTATCATTATTTTTTAAGAATATTCATTTTCGTAGTTCATTTTTCACTCGATGGATAAGAGAACAATTTTAAAAATGTATGAAATTTGATTTCTAAATACTTCAAATAGTATAGATCATGTTCAATCTTGATCATCAATTTGGAGGCTCCATCATCGAAAATAAATGGGTGGCTAAAGTCTTGGGTTTGCTATCGATAGTATTCTAGCTCAACTCTCTCTCTCTCTCTCTCTCTCTATATATATATATATATATAGAGAGAGAGAGAGAGAGAGAGAGAGAGAGAGAGAGAGTTGAGCTAGAATACTATTGATAGCAAACGGGTTCCGTTGCCATCCATTTGTTTTCGATGATGGAACCTCCAAATCGACGATCGACACCGTTGAACATGATCTATACCGTTTAAAGTGTTTAGAAATTAAATTTCGTATATTTTTGATATTTTTCTCTTATCCATCGAGTGGACATAAAAATGAACGGCTGAAAATGAATATTCTTTAAAAAATAATGATAGGAGTCTTGTAATCAAGATCAAGAGTATAGACCGTGTTTTAAATAGTTTAAAGAATTTTCGAACAAAAATTCAATTGATTTGGATATCTTTACGCCGTTAAACAAGAAAACGCCTCATATCGACCATTAAAATTACAAATTTTGAAAACCTTTGATCATTAGGCAAATGATATCGAAAAGATTTGAAATTTGATTTCTAAACACTTCGAGTGGTATAGATCATGTTCAATTGTAGAGACCTGGAAAATTGCACCTGAGGCTTGTCTACCGCTCTGGAGAGTGTCGGGACCAGCCTGGGTCGCGTTAGCGCCAAACAGACGCTAAACGGGCCTCGTGGGAATGCGAGAGCGGCGTGTGTCACAAAAATATACAAATAGCAGGTTTTTCTGTGAGCTGTACCGGTACAAGTTGGTTTCTATACCGGTACAGCGACGGTTGCTATACCGGTATAGCAACCAGGGCTATACCGGTATAGCCCTGCGCAGATGCTCTCGGGTTGCCCGTTTGTACCGGTACAAATGGGATTTTGTACCGGTACAGCGTGCAGTATGGTGCAGTTTGACTCTTGGGCTCTTCTCACATCACCTTACTTCCCCCCTTACCTATTTGGGCAGAGAGGAGAGAGAGGGAGCTCCTCCATCTTCTTCTCCCTCCTTTGCTGCTGCTGTTGCTGCTTCTTCCCCAAGCTCAAGGGTGGAACCGAGCTTCGTCGACGACGCGCCGCGGAGCCGATCGAGCGAGTTTTCTACGAGGTGACGCTGTGAGGAGGCCGTGCGACAGCCGTTCTTCGCCTTCCTCGACAAGGAGCTGCCGCAGGGAGGATTTTCGAGGTGAATGGCACCTCGAGTTCGCTATTATGGTTTTAAACTTCTATGATTTTCGGATTTTACTGCTGCTGCTGCTGACAGCACCGTCGACCCGCGGAGTTTTGACTATATCTCTGTGTAGGAGAGTCGAAACGCGACGAAATTTAGGGCATTGGATCCGCAACTGCGAGACGATTCCAACGACACCTTACTTGCTGGATTTGGACAAGGTTTGCTCGCCGGAACCCATCTTTACCGAGTCATTGCTTGCGAGCAATTCTGAAATGTCGAATCGCAGAATTTTGCGTCGACGTTTCGTGTTTCGGCGCGTACTCCGCGTAGGAGAGGCGGAATCCAACGAAACTTGCGGCGTTGGATTCGTGACTGCGAGACGAAGATTTCGAGCCCTGAATCGCTGAATTTGGATAAGGTTAGCTTCGTTAACATTAAGCTTTTCTCAGCTGCTGTTTTTCCGGCAGATTCTATGAAACGGTGTAACGTTGGGTTACTTCTCCGCAGCGGGGGACTTCGGACCTTTGGCGGACCAGCGAAGGATCATTTGGACGCGGGCCACCTTCCTTCACTGCCAGGAGATTGCTATCGAGGTGGGTTTTTATCGGATCATGCCTAATTCAAGTAGTCAACATGTATAAGTTCCGATTTTTTTGACTAACTTGTGATCGCTCGAATTCATGATTAGTAGTACTTTAAATCTGAATTTTGGGAGCATGTTTAGTATACTTTTAATTATACATGTGGACTTGGACTTGACTTAGGAGAAAACCACGTTTTGGATCGTCATTAGCTACACTATCGGATTTAGCTCTAGGAGCCGTTTTGTGCCGTATCATCGCCGCGGGAGGGCGATGGATACCCGGGTAGTGTAGTTGCTTTTACGCTCGCGCCGGGATGCCGAGCTCACTTTTCACCAGTCTTGTCGTGTCGGTTGTCGGGCACCGTCGGGGTTTGACGGTGGACCCGGTGTGTGGTTACGCTTTGTGCCAAGGGGCACGTGGTGTGTTAGTCTTGGACCCTCGTTATGGACTATGCCCGTGAGAGCAGTTGAGCTCGACAGAGATACGCTTGCATACGCGGTTGGTTCGCGCCCACGAGTGCCGCTCCGCGTCTGGCTTAGTGCTTTTGCGTTGGTGTCGCTGCGCCTCGTTGTGGGTTGCTCTCCGCTAGCTACCCCGGGGTAGTTGTAGTGTTGCTTCGACAAAGTGGACGGGTGCCTCCACAAATCCCTCGTAAGATTGGGTCGCCTTTTACTTGTTCTACGAGGGTGGTTTAGAGCAGATAGTATATGGGTTTTAGCTGGCGAGTGTTTCCAGCTTCTTTTACCTTTTTGCTTACCCTGTAGACTTAGTGGGTGGACCGATGTGTTAGGGCGGTACCCACTGAGGACTACTTGTTTTTATAGTAGTTCTCACGCCCTCTTTCTTCCACCGTTGTTGCAGGGCCTTCTGTTGCGGCTGCTGCTCCGTCTGAGTCGGACCGCGGGAAGGACGTGGCGGGCTAGAGCCTACCCTTCGAGTTCAAGATTAGAGGACTTTCACCGGGTAGTGACAGCTTTTGGTTTGGGACACTTTTGTGCATACAGCTTGAACTCGGAGCGAGTAGTGTTACCTTTGTAGCTGTGAGTGTATGTATATAAAGTTGTTCTTTTTCCTACCTGTTTGTTTATAGTTTACTTCAGCTCTATGCTACTGTTTGTAGCATTGTATGTTTATACAGGTACAGCTACGCTTCGTATACAGAAGAAATTCTTTTGTATACGGCAGATTTGTCGCGTGCCGTGAATGTGCAACCCGGGCGTGATGATTTAAGTTGTATCGAGCTTAGTATTAGGTCGTGGGGACCTAGGAAACCTAAGCTGGTAAACTCTAGGAAGACAGACGCGAGAGGCGTGATTTAACGCGAAAGTTATTGATTGATTGTTCTAACTCATCCTTGAGTGGAGTGAGTGACTGAAGGAGTGTCTGTTTCGGTCCAGAAAAATTATGTTGGCTGCAGACGACATAATTTTGAGGAGAAACAGGACCGCCTTCGAGACTTTCGATGATTGGGTCGAGTGTTTTTGTATCTCGACCTCGTTTCTATGTGTGTGCAACTATGCCGCCTCGCAGGACGACCGTCGCTACTGGGCCGCTCCCCACCACCACCACCACTACCCCTACCGTCACCCCAGATACCCGAGCAGATGGATCAGGGCACCCGACCTGAGACGGGTGTACCCCCTGTAGTGGAGCCGAGCACTCGACCTGAGACGAGTGCCCAGTCAGAGTTGAGCGCCCAGATAGCCGCACTGACTGAGGCGACGAGGCAGCAGGGTTTATTCTTACAGCAGATGTGCGAGAGGCTAGTGGCATCATCGAGTACATCATCGGGGGCTCCGGCTCAGCCTACTCCGCCACCCCCTACTCCACCTACTGCACCAGTTACCGCCATACCCTCACCAGTAGAGATACCTCCAGCACCAGTGGCGCCGGTTAGAGGACCAGTTCCGTCGACTGCGGCGGAGCATGAGCGGTTGACTGAGCTCTTGTTTCGTTTCCGCCGCCTCGACCCACCGATGTTTGACGGGGTGTGCACTGAGCCCTGGGTATTGGAGAGCTGGATCGGCGCGATGGAGAGGATATTTGAGGACATGTTCGTCCTGGTGGATCTAGATCAGGTCCACCTTGGGGTCCATTGTTTAGTTGGGGACCCCCGGGAGTGGTGGAAGAGGATGAGGCGCGATCAGGGTGTAGTGGCCTCTCAGACGAGTTGGGATGAGTTCTGCGGGATGTTGTGCCGCACATATTTTCCGGACAGTGTGAAGCAGGGGATAGAGGAGGATTTGAAAAAGATTCGACGGGGTGATCGCACGGTTCGAGTACGTTCGGGAGTTTTCACGGCTCCCGAACCGTGTACCTTTCGTGGCTAGAGATGAGGCGCACTGTGTGTATCTATTCGAGCGGTGGCTTGAGGCCGGATCTGTACAGTTCGTTAGGGCGCGGAGGTCGAGGACCCTGGATGCGTCTATCGAGCAGCATCGTTTCGAGAGGAGCGAGACGACACTCCGAGAGCGGACACGGGCCGGACCGAGTCGGGACGAAGCGCCCGCTCCCGATGACGGTGGCGGGCCGAGCAGTAGGCGTCCGCCGAGGCCTCCACGATCAAGTTTTCAGGGTCGTGGGTCCTCGGGGCGCCAGCGTACCAGGGATACCCGTCAGCGGGGGCAGCCACAGAGGACACAGCAGTGCGTGATCTGCGGAGGACCGCACGCGGCCCGACAGTGTGAGCAACGGGAGGGCCTGTGTTTTGGATGCGGACAGCCAGGACACTTTAGGGCAGCTTGCCCGCGAGCAGCATCGTCGGCCCCATCGATAGCATCAGCCCAGGCCGGATCCCAGCAGTCGTACAGGACACCGCCGAGCTACCGTCGTGAGGATAGGGCGTACGTGCCGCGACAGGCGAGCAATGGCAGCAAGCTCCCGCCGCGTGGTATATGCAGCTCAGGTGGAGGACTCTTCAGCAGCCGACCGTGTGGTGGCAGGTATCACTTTACTTTCTGGTACTAGAGCACGCACTTTATTTGATACCGGCTCATCGCATTCTTTTATTAGTCGAGCTTTTGCATTATTACATGGTCTAGAGTTAGGGTTGTTGCCTCAGACCCGGGAGATTCAGGTTCCCGACCATGTAGTACGGATTGTAGAGTGTTGTAGGTCGTGTCCCGTGCAGCTAGATTCGTGGATTTTGCCCGCCGACTAGCTAGTTTTAGGGCAGCTGCATGACTTCGACATAGTGCTTGGCATGGATTGGCTGACGCGGTACTACGCGACGATCGACTACGGAGAGAGGACGGTGACGCTCCGCGAGCCGAGGCCGGGAGGTGTTCACTTTCGAGGAGGCTGCAGGAGCACGATGTTTGCCGCGTGGATTTCTTCAGCGAGAGCTCGACAGTTGATGAGTAGAGGATGCATCGCTTTTCTAGCGACGGTTGTAGAGGTACCTACGGCGGCACCGAGACTCGAGGACATCCCTGTAGTTCGCGAGTTTCCGGATGTATTTCCCCCTGAGACGACAGCTATGCCGCCGGAGAGGGAGGTTGAGTTCGTGATTGATGTAGTCCCGGGAACTGCACCAATCTCGAAGGTACCTACTGAGGATGGCACTGCAGAGTGAGAGAGTTAAAGGCGCAGCCTTCGAGATTTGATGGATAAGGGGTACGTGAGACCCAGTGTATCGTCTTGGGGAGCGCCGGTGTTATTTGTAAAGAAGAAGGATGGTTCACTCAGGTTGTGTGTGGATTACCGGGAGTTGAATAAAGTGACCATCAAGAACAAGTATCCTTTGCCGCGCATTGATTATTTGTTTGATCAGCTGCAAGGATCTTGTGTCTTCTCGAAGATCGATCTCCAGCCAGGTTACCACCAGCTGAGGGTGAGGGCCGAGGATGTTTCCAAGACGGCTTTTAGGACTCGGTACGGGCATTACGAGTTTACAGTGATGCCATTTGGATTGATGAATGTCCTGCCGCGTTCATGGATCGATGAACGGGGTATTTAAGCCGTACTTGGACGATTTGTAGTAGTCTGCATCGACGACATTCTGATATACTCCCGTAGCGACGCTGAGCACGAGGAGCACTTGAGGATAGTGCTACAGCTCCTGCGTGAGAAGGAGTTGTATGCCAAGTTGAAAAAGTGCGAGTTCTGGTTGCGGGAGGTTACCTTCTTGGGCCACGTGATTTCTGCAGACGGAGTGGCAGTCGACCCGAAGAAGATTGAGGCTATTCGGGATTGGCCCAGACCGACGACGGTGACTGAGGTGCGGAGTTTCCTGGGGCTTGTTGGATATTACCGTCGGTTTGTGGAAGGCTTTGCGAAGCTTTCCACACCCCTCACTCGTTTGACTCGTAAAGGAATTAAGTTCACCTGGAGTGAGGACTGTCAGAGGGGCTTCGATGAGTTGCGACAGCGGTTGATGTCAGCTCCTGTCCTTGCCCTTCCAGTTATGGGGGAAGGATATGTGATCTACAGTGACGCATCACACAGTGGACTTGGGTGTGTGTTGATGCAGCATGGTAGGGTAATTGCTTATGCTTCACGGTAGTTAAAGGATTTCGAGAAGAACTACCCTACGCATGATTTGGAGCTTGCCGCAGTGGTTTTTGCTTTGAAGTTGTGGCGGCATTACTTGTATGGCGAGCACTGCGAGATTTTTACTGATCACAAAAGTCTCAAGTACCTGTTCCCCCAAAAGCAGTTGAACACGAGGCGGCACGGTGGTTGGAGTTACTGAAGGACTACGATATTAGTATTCAGTATCATCCCGACAAGGCGAATGTGGTGGCGGATGCGTTGAGCAGGAAGCGATGCAAGGCTCGTGCACGATGATCACGCAGCGAGGCCGTTACTTGAGGAGCTACGGTTGAGCTTAGAGGTTGTGTTCCCTGGGTCTACTGCAATACTAATGTCTATGGTTTTGCAGCCCACTCTGTTGGAGAGGATCCGAGAGAAACAGAGTCGGGACCCACACTTGTTGAGGATTCGAGAGCAGCTAGAGAGGGGACAGGCAGAGGGCTTCTCAGTGGACAGTTCGGGAGTACTGAGGTACAGGGACCGACTGTGTGTACCCGTGGATTCAGAGATCCGAGCAGACATCTTGAGAGAGGCTCACTGTTCTCCTTATACAGTACATCCTGGTGGAACCAAAATGTATAAGGACCTGAAGTCGCAGTTCTGGTGGAACGGAATGAAAAGAGACATTGGCAGATTTGTGGCTCAGTGTTTGACTTGCCAACAGGTGAAGGCAGAGCATCAGGTGCCTGCTGGCAAGCTTCAGAGTCTGCCAGTGCCCGAGTGGAAATGGGAGCAGATCACGATATACTTTGTCGTGGGATTACCCAGAGCACAGGGTGGGTTCGATGCTATTTTGGTGATAGTGGATAGATTGACCAAGTCTGCCCACTTCCTACTGGGCCCACACCCGGTCCAGAGAGACTCGCGCGGCTATACCGGATGAGATTGTCGCCGCATGGCGTGCCGTTGTCGATTGTATCGACGGGGACCCGAGGTTTGTATCACATTTACGGAGGAGCCTACGACGACCTTGGGTACACTGCACTTCAAGACACGGCGTTTCACCCTCAGACGGATGGTCAGTCAGAGAGGACCATCCAGACGCTAGAGGACATGCTGAGAGCATGCGTCTTGGATTTTGGAGGAGGATGGCATCAGCATTTGAGATTAGTTGAGTTTGCGTACAACAACAGCTATCAAGCGAGCATCCAGATGGCTCCGTTTGAGGCGTTGTATGGACGCAGATGCCGATCCCCACTATTTTGGAGCGACGTGGGTGAAAGGTGTTACGGATTTTGTGTTGGCAAGTTTCGTGACTTATGTTTTGGGTCGGAGTCTTGAAGGATTGGAGCGGATCGAAGATGGTCGAAGAATTCTGGACTTCGAAGAAAACGACAAAGTTGGATCACGATGCCAAGGTAAGATTTTAAATCATAATATGGTGATCTAAACAAAGTAAAGAGGCATTAGAAGACTTGGATTACTTTTAAACTGATAAATTTTTAAAGCTAAGTTTTTCTAAGAATCAAGACCGGACAATGGAGTCTTGTCCGGATGCCACAGGCTTGACTGTGCGTTACGCAAGTCAAGACCGGACATTCTTGGTATTGTCCGGTCTCGGTCGGCTCCGAAAAAATTGACGACACTGTGGACCGGTCGAGCATCTCAGGACCGGACATTGAAGACCGGACATCACTATGAAGACCGGACATTGGTTGCGTGAAATCTTTTAAAAATCAGATTTTTACAATCCTAGTCAATTTCTAAGTCTTCTAATTGGTTTAAGAATATATTTTCAAATCCTAATTTATCTCTAAGTCTTCTAATAGGTTTTAAAAACATGTTTTCGAATCCTAGTCTATCTCTATGTTTTCTAAACCTATAAATAAGGTCTTGGGGTTCTCTAATTCCATGCACAACATGAAGATACATGTTTGAGAAACCCTAGAGGCTAGGAATTCATCTAAAACCTATTTTCTACAAAATAGCCTATTCTAGATAAAATCGAGATATCATAATTTCTCAATTATATGTCGATTTGATCTACGCTTCGCTTGGAGTCTTCTTCTTCGGTTTTCTACGATACTC